>JACGCK010000114.1:0-152779 GCA_014925825.1 Pholiota molesta
ATGACTCCCACCGCACCTGCGTCGGTTAGCCCACTAGATACATATGTACAGAAACTACATAATCCCTTTGGTATCGCTCGTGATATTTCAAAGCGTAATGGGCGCTTAGCGGAGCAATGAAGTGCCAAGTTGGATTTGGTACAGGCGTGGGAAAAAGTTGAATATTCATCGCCCGCGTCGGCATCTCGGCCTTTGCACACGGGCGTCTAATAATACAAATTTTCAGCCGGTCCGACAATTTTCCCTTGAGATTGTCAATTACCATCACGAAATCCAAATTCTTTCTCACAAATCGCACCTAATCGCACGTCTTCTGCTTTCTAATCCAACATGGGTGGAACGTTGGAGAACGTCCCCGGGAAATGCTATGTCCGGCCAGCAGTATTTATCATGCGTGTGGAAGGCATATTCGGTGACAAGACCAACTCCCGCCTCCGACCTCAGATATCAGTGATATGTCTGCTAGCAAGCTTTTCCAGCCCGTCAAAGTTGGCTCACAGACGCTGCAGCACCGCATCGTGCTCGCCCCCTTGACCCGGTTCCGATCGACAACCAAAGGCCATGTTCCTGTCAATCCGTTGATGAAGACGTACTATTCCCAGCGCAGTATTCGACCTGGAAGCCTTCTCATCACAGAGGCGACATTCATCTCCCCTCAAGCTGGCGGTTACGACTGGGTCCCTGGAATTTGGAACGAGGAGCAGATCAACGCATGGAAGGAGGTGAGTACTTGAGCCTCAATTCTCTGACTGCAGATTTACAACGATGGCTAGATTACGGATGCTGTACATGCTAACGGATCCTCGATATATCTCCAACTCTGGTCCCTCGGGAGGGCTGCAGATTCCAAAACTCATCTCGAAGACGGATTTGACCCCGTCGCGCCGTCGGCCATTCATTTCAAAGAAGGTGCAGAACCTCCGAGAGCCTTGACCATTCCCGAAATTCAGGAATACATCCAGTGGTTTGCCAAAGCGGCTACAAACGCTGTTCACGGTGCTGGATTTGACGGTGTCGAAGTCCATTGTGCCAATGGATACCTACCCGACCAATTCTTGCAAGATAAGAGCAACCAACGGACTGACGAGTACGGAGGAAGTGTCGAGAACAGGAGCAGATTCCCGTTGCAAGTCATCGACGCGGTCACGAAAGCCATCGGGGAGGAGAAGACAGGTGTTCGAATTAGTCCCTGGAGCACGTTCCAAGGTATGTTCAATTTTTTGCTCCTCGTCCGGCAAACCCTGATCGAAAATCCTTGCCATCTTCCAGGAATGAAGATGGACAACCCCATCCCGCAATTCAGTCACTTCGTCACCTCCCTGAAATCATCCCATCCTGGCTTAGCTTATCTGCACGCTATTGAGCCTGAAGGCGTTTCCGACGAGTCAAACGACTTCATTCGCGAACTCTGGGCGCCCAAGCCATTGATCACCTGCCAGGGATATGACCGAGACTCTGCGATCAAAACAGCAGATACCAAGGGTGATTTGATTGCATTTGGCAAGTGGTACATCTCTAACGTGAGTCTTTTGGGTGGTCATTGGTTGCAAGTCGCTTACTCATGGCTTATCCAGCCGGATTTGCCCACACGATTGGAGAAGAATATACCTCTTAATTCCTACGATTCTTCCACCTTCTACTCTCATGATGGTGTTGGATATACTGACTATCCATTCGCGGAAGAGGCGGCCGGCGCAAACTAGAATACCGACCAACACTAGAGCACATTTAGCATCATTAACTTCACGTATATGAACGAATGCTGTCGAAGTATAGAATATATATTAGACTTGATATTATTTTGATTGTATTCTGGAGGAACACTTCGAAGTAAAAACAAAATTGGTGTTATCGTTCACGAGAAAACCTGGAGCAGTCTGAAGCCTGACTATCTGGTAAAGATTGATAATTTTAAACACGTATACAAAAACAAAAAGGGAGATACTCCATACTCTATAAATAATTAACAAGTAAATATTAGGAAATGATTAAGGAATTTTCGTACACGAGAGAGAGCCAAATAAGTAAATGAGAAGATAAATTTGCACATTTAAGCTGGGGAATCTAATGACTGCCATCCTAAGCTGCAGCCTTGATTAGATCCGAGGCTTTCTCTGCGACAAGATAGACGGGTCCCTCAGTATGGGAGCTAGGGATGAATGGCTGCATAGAAGACATCAGAATGGGCTACAATAATCGTTTATAGACTTGAACTTACGAAGACTGAGGCGTCAACGATGCGAACACCATTAGCGCCCTTGAGAGTCAAATCGGGGTTCACGACACCAGCGGAAGACGAGGCAGAGGCCATCGCTGCGGTTCCAACGGGGTGGAAGATGGTCGTCGTCACATCGCGTACGTATGCGTCGATGGAGGGGTCGTCTATAGCGGCGACAAAGCTGTCTCCGGAAGGCCCGGTAACGTAGCCGGTCCAAGCGGGTTCAGCGACGAGGCGCTTGACGGATTTCACGGTCTCGCGCATGGCGAAGACGTCGAAGTCCGTGGTCAAATATCTGGGATCGATGATAGGCTTGTCGAATGGGTTCGCCGACTTGATTTTGATAGTTCCCCTAAAGTGAAATATATTCAATTATTGCTCAAGAGAGACGAAAAAGAGCTTGCTTACTGGAAGTTGGGCTGATAAGGACGCTGACAAAAGTAACGAAGCTGCCAGTAGGTGGGCGAGTGAATCCGGGGCGGAACCAATAGTCCTATATTGGAGTTAGCATTGCAAATCGAAGGATGAGCGAAATGGTATAATACCGAAGGAATGATCTCCCAATGAGGAGAAGTGGGACCAGCGGATGGATCGGCAACGGTTTGGTAGATGGGTGAGTTGGCAGGAATTCTGGAAAATCCAAATTGGTTCACGACGTTGTTGGCGAAGACCCCAGTCTTAGTTTGAACGAATTGGTTGATGGTGTTTTGGACTGTGACGTTGTTCCTAAGCATGTTATCCAGGGTGTCATTGGCATTTACGCTGAAAATGTTTGGGAGGAAAGTGTGGTCGCTCAGATTCTCGCCAACATTGGGGTTGTTGATAATGCTCTTGATGCCCAACGAGTTAAGGTAGTTCTTGTCGCCGATTCCTGAGAGTTGGAGAATTTGTGGAGTGCCGACGGCGCCTGCAGACAAGATAACTTCCTTGCGTGCGGTGACGCTTCCCAAACGTCCTGATTACACGTTTGAGTGTTAAACTATAGGACAACGGTTCTGCGTAAACTTACCTCCCGGAACATTAGATGTTCCTGGTGAACTGGAGAATTGCACCCCGAGGAAGGTAGGTTTTCCTTGAGAAGTTCCTGTCTGAACCAATTTCGTGACGATAGTGTTGATGACCACGGTAAGGTTTGGACGACGGTTTGACTGAGCAAGATAGCTCGTGGAAGAACTACTTCGTACACCTCCTCCTGTAGATGATTGGAGCCACCCCATACCAAGAAGAGAGCGATCGCCTCCCGCCATGTCCTGATTGAAAGGCCATTCCGCAGACTGCTCCGTAGTCGCGATGACACGTGGATCCATCGAGAGGTTGAATCCCGGGAGACTGATTTCTGTCACTCCAGTCGTGCTATGTAACGAAGCAATGATTTGGTCGGATGTGTCGTGGCCATCGAGAGGTGGGACAAGCTTCTCATGCTATGGAAGGATAATAATATCTGATCAATCACAGCGAGAGGAAAAGTAGGATCGAATTACGCACTACTGTCCTATATTTCTTGATGTTATCCCATTCCCAGCTCGTATCGCCAGTGAGCCTCGCATATCGAGTCCAATCTTCATTGCTTCCGTATTGATGGAAGGAGTAATCTAAAATAGCAAATTGATTAGGCGCCCCGACTAGACCACAAGGGCATAATTATGCTTACTAATAGTGGTACATCCTCCCAAAACGTATCCACGAGGGTAAGCGAAGGTTTTCCCGTCCATGCCTACTTGGGGAACGAGGGTATAGTTCCAGTCCAAGCTGGTGCCTTTGTAGCTTGAGGTCAGTGGATTAAATTATCAAGAAACCGTAAAATTTTTACCGGGAGTCAAAGTCGGTCCCAAGAAAGGCGCTTGCGTCGTAACTAAACCCTCATCGCTGAAGATCATATACATTAATATGGGAGGAATGTACAATTATAAAACTCGCCTTATACCGGCCTCGATGACCAAGACGGAGACGTTAGGGTTTTCAGAAAGACGATTGGCAACGACCAGGCCAGCATTCCCGGCTGTTTGGGATTAATTAGAAAGGCAAAGATAAAGATAACACGGTACTAGACTCACCTCCAATGATAACGTAGTCGTATGTAAAGGTCTTGAGTTGGGTCCATTGATTAAGTGTAACGGCTCCAGTGCGCACAGCGAGGATCGAAGCGAGGACAAAAGCAGTGAAGGTAGGAGACCGCATGTTGCTCGTTTTTGAGCGCGTTAATTTTCTGTCAGTTTTCGTCCACCTTATATACCTCTGGCGTTGATTGCACTCCCTCGGGTATGAATGGAAAGCGCTAACAACATTCAATAGACAGTAAGGATATCCGAGCGTTCATGGAAATCTTCGTACCCGAACCTCTCTCCCCGAATAAAAATAGGTCCTGATGTTTATGATATTTTGACACTCAAGCACGGATATGGTGAAAATAGCGTAGTGGATGCCGATAGCGCTGCTTCGGTTAGCCGGAGTGATGGAGATGCATAGGTTGACAGTGTTTGATCGGGCGAGTTCCTTTGATACCTGAAGCATTCAATAATTTAGCAAAAAGGTTACAACAGAAGAAATAGCACACAGTTTTCAGCATGGAGAATTTGCAGTACCAAGTGTTATATAATCTGATTTGCTATTGTAGTGGAGTAAGCGCTGGTCCATGGGCGCTTATGAAAACGGCGTAATTTTTTTTTTGTGCCTGGTATCACTCCGAGCCAATATCTGAATCTAGCAGAGTACAATTCCGCAAGGCACCGGCTCCCAAAGAGACGACAAGAGCGAAGTAAATTGAAATGCAAAAGGAGATACCCACGTTCCGCGCGGCCGCTGTCCGTCAGTGAAGTTAGGTTTGAACCGCTCAACCTGCTGTCGCCAATTCTAACATCCTGATCCTGGTTTCTATTAAGGCACTCCATCATGAGTTCAGATGTTCGGAATTGATTCAAATTACCTTGTGCTGCCACCACAATGATGACGCGCATGGTCACGGAATGACTTACTCGGCATTTCGCCATTGTCTTCTTTCCCACATAACTTTCCATAGTGTTGAATATTGTCCTGTTGACTGGAGTAAACAGCAAATGGGAGAGAGTACACTTAGAGGCGGTCTTGTGGGCAGACTCTTCCCTCACTCAGCACACTTCCCACTCACAAGTGCTGTGCACACCGACATATCACTGGATGAATCATGATCATTCCCGACGTTCAAATCGGGTCGACATCCTCGCTAATTCAGCTGTACAATTGATTGTTTTGAAAATTTACCCACTCACGTCTTGACATGCTCTTTGACATATCTAGCTGGCTGCGTCGGTACTCTCTTTTGTCCTGAGTTAATTTAGCTAGAGCTAGATGGCTCCTTGGAGGAGCACTCGATCCAGGCCTTCTTGTAGCGTTCGTTTTAAACTTATACTGACGTGTACTGCGAAGGTTGATTTCATTTCAAATGCAAATCATAGCGGGATTTGGCTTCTCGTAGTATTTTTACAGGGGTGCTATCGGCGAGTGTGTTGTATCTTGCAAAGCCATTATCTCAAACACACGAGGATGTTTCAACGCAGGCATTTCGCGGCCTCTATGTATGTTTTTTTTCTCACTATCTGGACGCTTTAAACTCGTTTCCAATACACTAAGCGCTGTTAAATACTTAACAACCCATTACCCGGATATTTTTCAAGTTACTGTATAGAATACTAAAATATGCACAGATGCTATAATTGCCTTCATGTTTATGATTGTCACTTATGTGCAGGGGAGGCGCTCAGGGGAAGTAATCTTGACAGCGAACTCCGGTCAAAGCACGGGTCAGTTTTTTTGGTTTATGCGTCATCAACAACATCCCTGGTATCCACGGAAATCCCGCACAATTCATCGTCGGGGAGCCAAATTTCTCCAGAATCTGGAATTTGTCTGGAACCTTGGGGCTGGATACCAATACACCTTTCCGATTGTCACTCATACGGCTACTGCGGCTTGGTTGCGGCAGGCAACAAAAGCCTTGTCGACCATGTATCCGGAATTTTGAATATGTATATAACTCACCAATCTGATATTTGAGGCTATGACAAGCACCTCCCAAGTATAACTTTAAAATATAATCCTGTGGCAAGTTCGGCGTTCTACACATGGTTCTCAAACTCCATCAGCTCCATTCGTTGTACGGTAAGCGTTGAATAAACACTCTACCAAACCAAGATAGACTGAAGTCTGGACAAGGTTCGATATTCCAACATGCCAGTGCAGTCATCAGTCCGGGAATTTTGGAGACGTTGCCCCTCCCCAATATGTGGCACTGGCATTCAACTGGCATAGTAGGGTAGGGAGCAATTCAGACTCCGGATCAAATATTGAAGCGCCGGTACTACCCGTCATCATTTTCCGGCCCAACTCGGACAGGTCTTCATTTCAACGCAACATCATACCCTCATCATACCCTGGTCCGAGTCCTGTCAGAATCCTGCACAAGAGTCTCGCACAAAATTTCTCTACTATGTATCTCGACGTTACCTCAATGTACTCATCCACTTTGCTACTTTCTTTCATGAACGTTTCACACCACATTCGAGCTACTCTGAGTCCTCTTCGAAACTTCCACCCAAAGGGTTTGACGAAGCGCTAGCAACTGCAACTTGAAGCTGCAAGCGCCTCCTATCAACATACCATATTGTGGCACTGTTCTCTACACAGCTAGATGGTTTATTGCTACGCCCGCGTTTGGACGGTGATCCTCCTCCACCATCGCAGTGCTCCCTCAAAAAAGATGATGTTCGTCAGTTTTTTCCTTGTTACGTGTTTGGTTCTGAATTACCAAGGCGCCAACAGTTTGAATAGTGTGTAGGTATACCACCGTGTCCGTTCGTGGTATAACCCACTTCGTTCCTTTTTCTCAGCTTTTTCGAGTCCTAGCTCATACATCTTCTACCTAGCGGCGCGCAAATATAAATCGTCACTATTCTTTCGCCATGGATTTTTTGACTGACATGGCAAGTGTACAATTTCTCCACGATCATGCCTTGCTTTTGATCACAGGCGTTTGGGACAGACACATAGATCACAATGATACGACATCGGTGTAGGGTCGTATTATCATTCACACTAGTAGGTCGCAAGGCATTCTCGTAAAGCTGGCGTTGTCCCTGATACGTGAGTTTTTTGTTTATCGATTATCATCGCAATTGTTCATATTCATTGCGCAGAACTTTTGCTAAAAATATGCAACTTATTTTGGTTAATCATTGCTTCACCTCTTACCATGGCATGGAAGAGCTCATGATGAAATATCACCAATTGGCTTAAAATAACCTCGTTCAGATGTCGAAGCGGATGTTTTGCGGCGATGAAGATATTCACAATACTCTACGCATAAAAGGATGTCCAGTCGAAGGTACGTGTACTACACGAGTCGCTGATCATAATTCACATTTCATCCTTCTTCTAAAATGTTCTATACATTTGACTTTGACGCACTCCAATTTATGCAGTATTCGAAACCAAGCGACTATGACAAATGAATACAGAACTGCTTCTTCTGTCGTTGAAGTTCCCGCACACGTTTGCTTTTCGAACATCTGAATGTTCATCACTGTCATTGGTCGACAATCTGACATATTTACACGCGATAATCATCTGCTAACCAAAACGCTCGCACTATAAAGGTCCCCGTGAAGAGTTCACCTGTCCTTGGGATCCCAAGATATCTCTCTCGTAAACGCGGCAATGGGTACTCTCAAGATGGCGTACATCACTGTGATTCTGACAAGGTTTCTGTCCGTTCAGGCATGCTTTTTAATCCTTCATCGAAGATCATTTGCTTAGCGGATTACTGTCTTCTTCGTATTGTGAACAGTACTTGGCGGTTGAAGCTGCAACCGTACTGCACCATGACGCTCGCCAGGCGTCCGATCCGAACGGAGCTATAGCTGGTTGGAAGTCGGTAGGCTGCTTCACGTACGTCCTCCTTTTTCCCTTGTCATTCCAGTTCTGACCAAGGTTACTTACCTCCATCAGTGACCGGGGAGCGGCGAGAACCCTCAAAGCGGCTTCAATGCTGGGCAGCGCCGCCATGACGCCGGCCGTTTGCACGCAGTTCTGTACAAACGCGGGGAAGGGCTTCGCGGGCGTTGAAGATGGACAGGTGTGCATTTGCCTTCGATCCATGTCGATTTCATACTCACGTATGATCTACAGGATTGCTGTATGTATTTTTTCTGGTTGAATATTGGACTTCGGAATATTGAACACCGTTCTAGGGTGTGATGGGGTCATCCAGTTGAGCGCCAATCGGACTGCGGTAACGGACTGCAACACACCTTGTAAAGGAGATAGCACCCTTTTTTACGGAGGAGCAAGCCGGATTGAGGTCTTCACGAACGGTGCGCCGTCGCCTGCCATTTTGACGGGCGTAGAGGATGACTTCGATGAGACTTTGTGGTCGTATCTCGGATGCTATTCGTATGTCGTTTGAATCTGTATGTTCTCATGCTTGAATTTACTGAATGGTCTTTCTGTATAGGGATAGCCCCCGTATTCTTGGAAGGCTGATTGGCAGCTCTACTTCGCTGGAAGACTGTATTAATTCTCTGCGCTGTACAAGAAGCAGTGTCACAAGGCACAGAATTCTTCACATTCGCGGGCATTGAGAATGGGGGCGAATGTTGTTAGTGTTCTGAACATCATCTATGACCCTCAGAATATCTCCTGATTATTATACGTGTCTTATGCCTACTCAGGGTGCGACAATACGGTTAACGTCACAACTATCCAATCCAAACGCCTTCCAGATATCGCATGCGCAGCCACCGCCTGTCCTGGTGACGCGTCCGAAGCGTGCGGTGGTCCTCTAGTAATGGCACTTTACCAGCAACCCACAGAGAATGAAGAAGCGCACAATTTTTTCAACTCTGAATGCCGCAATGTTATACAACCAGGGCCGCAGATTCCTGCTGGTGCCACTTTCAGTCTAACCGCTGTGCTCAAGGATACGCCGACCAGCTCTATGCCCATTAATTTGGCCGTTTTAGATCCCACGAAAACAATGGCGAACGGGACACAGACATTGGCAGTGATTCTCTCAGTATGTTTTCTTCCAGAATCTTCTTGGGAATGGTGATGTGGATTTTGCGTTGATAGGCATGTCCAACATGTGATCTTCCTCCTCTCCGCTTCAACGGAGAAGCATTCCTGCCTCTCTATGCGGTGGTAGAGCCAGGAACTGACCTCATGGGTGGCTTTGACGTCGCGGTTAGTCCCGGGGGTACTGCAAACATTCGTCAGATCACGGATCCTTATTTGACGTGGAATATGGGTGGCTATTGCTTTGTGGTTCGTACACCGATGTGCATGCGTCCCTTGATTGGAACCATTTGTACTCATTCTCCATTTTTCTAGCTCAACCCGCTGGATCCTTCTGGCCAGACATTGGCACTCACTGCGGAAGTCACGACAATATTTCCAACGATTATAAGTCCGACGCAAACAGCTACTCAGCTCGATGTGTTTGCGCCGTTCACCTTGTGTGCTAATAACACTGCAAGCGGACGACTCGATGTGGTTTTCAAAGGCCTTCAAGATCAGCTTGGGTTTGACTTGAGTGGATGTCGAGATATTGTCTTGACGATACAGGTCAATTGAAGACAGCGTTCGGATATCAATAGTCGGATTGACAAGGCTTGGAACTCAAATGTACAAATTATTAGTCTCTTATGTATTGTTGATCTAGTAGCTCGTATTCTTTGCCGAGGCCTATCATAATCATAATCACAATCGTGCCGCTGTCTTATCATGTAATGAATAAATCCATATTCGAATTATACAAAGAGAAAAGCGACATCCTCCAACTATCATACTAGTATTAATAAATACAGCGAGGCATACGTGTAAGAGACTTTTAGCGAGAACAAAGGAAAGCGAAAGCGAAACGCTACGAATCATCATAGCACTGGTAATCCAAGGTGTGGTAATAGTATGTCAATCAGTTACTTCCTCTACTCCTCGTCTTCGAACCTAAGGATCTGTGCGTCCTCGTCTATAGGCACATTTCTATAACCCCTCCTCGAACGGAAGAGATACTTGTCCGCACGCGAGTAGACCCATTCATACGCGATTCCAGCAACGCCAATGACGAACCAAGGAACTGAAGCAAGGGTGGCCATGACACCGGTTTCTCCGCCATAGGCCGGTCGCATGTCGCCAGGTAGCCGGATAGTACTGTAACGAAGGCCAGCCGAATAGTCAACACATGACGAAAAGAAAAGAAAAGATAATGTCTCACCCTCTAGCAATTCCACTGCGGCGGTAATAGTAATAAGCCACAAGTGCGGTGAACGAAAATGGTAAGAGCAGCATAAAGAACCAGAACCAGCTGCTCTTCGAGCGCAGGCCCGGGCAGACGTGCGCCGTGCCGCGGTCGGGACGATAGCCGTCCACGCAGCTTGAATATGGGATGAGACGATACGCGGTGCGCTCGTACCAGTAGTCTTCGCCGTTGGAGCAAGAGTCATCGCTTGGTAGTGGGGTTGTTCCCGGTACCAGCTCGCATTCGCCATTTGCGTTTCGGACATGATTGAATTCGCTGCAAAGTGAAAATTAGCATAAAGTAATATGAAGACAGGGAAACGAAAGACTCCTACCATTCGAAGTCAGCCTTTGTGCAAAGGCAATTTTCGACGAAAACATCTTCCGCCTTTTGAATATCGCCAACAACACAATCCGTATTCCGCACACGTCGGTGATATTTGATCTAAAGACGCAGTTATAAGCATACTGCACCATACAAACCAGAGGTACACTACGCACCTGTCGCCCAAAGAGACATTGCTCAGGGCGGGCTTCAGCAGGACTCCAGAGTTCAAAGTCATCATGGCCAGGATCCTCCACATTCACCACACCTACATGAACGCAACAAATCAGTATCGTGCTCATACTAGCCAGAATCAACGCTTACACTTCCTCGACGTCAGTGCCGTGAAATCGATCTGTATAGCGACCGCGCCGCCAACGTTCTTGGGCCCGTCACCGAACAGTATGAACCGCCGACTCGTGTCCGCCGGAACAGTCACGATCGCCCGTACCCTAACCTTGTCTTGGCTAAACTTATACTCGTGCCAATCCAGACCCTCGTTGGTGCTGTACAAGATGAAATCCGTCGGCTCCTCATCGTTCGCCATGACCAGGATGGAACCTGAGTCGCCAAACTCCCAGAGGTGTGCGTCTTTGTGCACTTCCTGCCAGGTAAAGCCGGCGTCGCGGCTGAGGAAGGTGTCGCTTTCCGTATAGGGCGCGAGGACTTCGCCGACGTTTCCGACAGCCATGAGCAGTCCAGGAACGGAGGGACTGCTGTACTGTGCTCGAGGGTCTAGGCGCTCGGTGTAGCCATGGATTTGTAGTTGACATTTCTGAAAAGAGCGGTAAAATGTCAAGGTGATTCTGCCACTAAAATTGTAAAGCAACGTACAGTTCCCTTGCATGCATATTCCTGTCCCAGCGAATCCACCTTGGGAGGGGAGAGAGGAGTCCATGTTCCACCTACAGGAATTGATTTCGGGTCAAAGAGTCTAATTATTTGCGCTACTCACCGTCATTATGCGTGATTCTGCTCTGCAGCAATTTATGCCCACTGTGCGTAGCCTCTTCCGGATTCGCAACAACGTTGATCAGCGCAATGCCATCCAGCCCCACCATCTTCTCAAAATCGACATAGCCCGCCACGTTCCTGTTCACATTCTCGATAGAGACACCAAAGTACGTCCCGTTGGAATTGGACTTCAAGATGGATCCCCAGTATGGCGCCGGGGGCTCCGACAGCGTCATATGGAGGAACAGCGCCTTTGTACTGGATTCGAGAATCGTGTAGGCCTACGAATAGTGAAAATGCGTTGAGAAATGTAACAAGAAAAGGGCGTAAGAGGACATACATGTGTTTCGGGGTGCATAGATGGCGGGAATTTGCCGGAACTGAAGTGCTTGCCATCCATCGAAACCTGTAACTCCAAAGCCGTCTGCGACTGGGTCATCTAGAATCCCACGGTTCGTAAGCATCACATCCAGAAAAGCGAAAAACGCACTTCAGCAACGACGAAGAACTCCGAGAACTTCGCAAAGCCAACAACGGATTCGAACATCTTCCGCTTGTCCGCGTAGAAATTGCTGCCTACGATGAGCTCCATCGGATTCGGCCCGCCCGGGCGCTTCGGCTGGGGCGCCTTCTTGTCGCGGTACACCTCGCACACGATCTCACTAGGGTCCGCATCGAGCTGCTTGTCCTTCGCAAACGCGCAGTTGCGCACGAAGCTGTCAATGTACACCCACTTCCGCCCGTTGTCGCGCGAGTAGTGCGCCTCCGCGTGGCACGTGCCCCCGCCCGTGCAGTCCTTGTTCCCGACCCAGATGAGGTACTCCGTGTTCGGGTGGAACTGGAGCACCTGCGCGCCGAAGCTGTTGGGCGGCGTTTCCGCGCGGCCCTTGTGCCAGTCCACGCCCGTGTTCGTCGTGTAGTAGAATTCCTCGGTGGCGGTGATGAGGTAGGCGCGGTCGTTGGAGTATTTGTGGTGATAGAAGACGAGGAATTTCTTGCCCGGAACAGCTTCCTGCCAGTGGTATCCTTCGTTGTTGGATTGCCAGATTGTATGATCGGCTAGTCGAACGAGAATGGTCTGAGAGAAAGATTCGAAGTAAGTTAAATCCCACTTGGAATGGAGAAAAAGGCATACCGAGGAATCCTTGAAGTACGCATACTGCACAATGGCAGCAGGGAAATTATACTATTCAATCAAAAGGTCAACAACTCCAACACACCGCAACTCTCAGAGAGAAAAAAACGGACCAGCACATGCGCGATCTCCCCAGGCGGTGGTTGCGCTTCCGTTGCATACAGAGTCAGCACCCAGCACAGCAACGCAGATCAGTCCACTCACCTTGCGCACACTTCCTCTGCACGGGCTTATCTTTCTCGACCCCGCCGACGCAGGTATCGCCCGATATCTTCCTATATCCCGAGGACCCCTCATACGTCGCGTCTGCCTGGGCTTCCCTGCACACTCCGGGCGGCACCGGCTCGAGGCCCACCAAATCGCACTTGTCGCCGACGCGCACGAAGCCAAAGTCGCTGCAGACACCAACTCCCATCAGCAGTCGCATCAGAAGGTGCTGGAATCGACGCACCATTCGTAATCCGCATCTGTACACTTGCAGTCCTCCTCGTGGCCCACGGGATCCTTGTACTTCTGGCCGACGTAGCAGTCCACGTCCGGTTTTCTGCGTTTGTACCATTGCTAGCGGGCGCAAGTCCATCAGCTCCACCAGCCGCAAGTATTTAAAAAGAACAGGACAGCAATGTGCACCTTGTGTCCAATCAAACACTCCGAATTATGCGGGCGCGCATACCATTTCTCGAAATCGTACTCCCCGCACTGCCGCCCACGCGTCTTCGCAAAGTTCAAATGCACGACCACCACTTTGCCCACGTCCTGCCGCTGGTCTTGTTTAGCAACTTGGCCGAGCAATAGGAATTTCTGGGATGTAGAATCCGGCAGCGTAACGAGGCCGCGGGCGGCGAGCTTGACGCCGAAGTTATACGTTTGCCTGAATCACGTCCATAGCATCAGTATCCTGGATAGACACGAGGTGAATAGGATGCGCACCATGATTTTCCAAGATCCAACGAATACTTGACGCTGTCCGTCGATTCCTCGTCGTCAACCGCCACGAGAATGCTGCCCTGGTCGCCAAACTCATACTTGTGCGCCCCCCGCGCGACCATGCGCCACGTCAGCCCAGCATCCGTGCTCAAGAAGGTGTCGCTGTCCCTGTACGGCTGCAGGTGCTCGCCGACGCTGCCCACGCCCATCACGAAGCCCGGCGCGGGCGACGAGAAGATGCGGCCAAAGTTGTGCGGCGTCGTGACGGAGTGCAGGTGCAGCGCGCATTTGTCGAGATCGGACGTGTTGCAGTCGATGTCCTTCCCATCGACGTCCTGCGCCGGGCCCTTGAGCGGCGCCCAGGTGCTCCCGTCGTTGAACGTGATCAGCGTCTTGACCCGTTTCTTCGCCCCGCGCGCCTCCACATCCTGCGCATTGGCGACAACATTCGCGAGCCCGACGCCGTCGACGCCGTATATCCGCTCGTAGTCGACGTACCCAAAGTCGTTCCGGTTCGTGTCTTTGAGGCTCTCGACGAAGAACGTGCCGTTGGAGTTGCTCACGAACAGCGTGCCGATCGGGCTCTTGTTCTGCAGCACGACGTCCACGGCGAGCGAGTGCGTCGTCGACTCGAGCATCGTGTACGCGTTCTCGCGGAGCTGCGCCGACGTCGCGTGCGGGAAGCGCGCCTTCGCCCACGTCTTGGTGTCCACCGTCACGTACAGCAGCATCTCGCCGTCGCTGCGCGAGACGTCCTTCAGCGCGACGACGGCGAATTTGGAGACGATGGCGAACGCGACAACGCCGCGCGCGTTCTTCCCGATGCCGAGGTCCTCCACCTTCTTGTCCGTCTTGAAGAAGTCGGTGCTGGAGTAGAGGCGGCTGTTCATGAGGTTGTGGGCGCCGTTGGCGCTCGTGCCGTCGTAGGCGACGCAGTAGATGAGGTCTTCGTGCGCTTCGTGCTTGAAGTCATTTGTGCTGTGCGCGAACTGGCACCGAGTTGTATCTATGAGGAGACGCTCCACGTTGTCGCTGAAGGCTTCCTTGGTGTAGAATGTCTGCGCAGCACCTCAGCGCGGGTGCGTGACAAGGCAAATGGACACGTACTTGGTCGCGGCAGACTGAGCCGTAGCCGTTGCGCTCGCAGGAGGTACCCTCGATACAGGATATAGCCCCACTTTGCGGGGTCGACGTGGAAAGAAGAGGGCGGGCGACGGCCGCTGGGGCAGTGGCACATCGAAAGGCCGCCATGTTTTGCCTCGGTCCTCCGTTCGATAGTGTGTTTTACCGTCCGTAAGCGCGAAAGCCTGCGCAACTATAAGCTTGGAAAGGGTGAAGAATATACTGCTACTTACGTATCGATTGTTCGAGGGGTGTTCGAATACCATGAGCACCTCGCCCTTTGGAATGCCATCGGCAAGGTTGAACGTCTTGCCCTCGTCGAGCGAGACATATAGATTGCCCTCCATTGAATCATGGTAGATTACAGACTAAAAGGCGCAGTCAGCAGGCGCTATCGCGAATATATGCGGGCAGCGCACCGTCGTATCATCGAGGAAGAATAGCCGCGCGGGAAGATAGTTGAAGCTGCTGACAGCGTGCTCAGGCTTCTCCTGAGCCGCGACGAGCAGCATGGAAAGAGACAGGAAGAGGCCAGCGCAGAGCGCCGAGAGCCCCCATCGTCGTCGTGGCATGGCAGTTGGTGGTTGGTGGTTATGTGACGTCTGCTGCGCTCGTCGTCCGTGGCGGTGACGAAGCGGCACAGCCATCGTTCCCACGAATCACGCAGCGGCGGCGCCTCGTCAGGCCTCAGGCCTCGTTCTGGCCCACGAACGACGCTGAATGACGACGCGAATGGCTCGGTAGCAAGGAGGCACCGATGACGACGACAGCGACCGACATGACCAGCCCGTGGCGCCGATGCGAGGACGGCGTACTCGCTGGCGGCCGAAACCACTTTTCTCCCTTCCTCCCGAAGAATGCTGGAACGTGCATCTCTGTGCTTCAAGAGGGGGTCGACGCGAACATGCTATTAGCTTGCTGCGTTCGGTTGAGGATCTCTATCCTCGACACTGATCACGTCGGAGCGGCTGGGGTCATCATCCATGGTTGCGCTGAACAGGCTAATTAATGAAGCCTGGAGGACAATGCTAGTCGACTCCCTCTCTGTGTTACGAGCCGCATCTTGCAACCTCTACTAGCCAGCCAACCAATGCATGCGACGGCGAACTACTACCTCATCTATTTCGTCATCTACTTTTGCTAACTGAACCGAATGACAAGATGCTGGATCTGTATCACGTCCCGCCGAATTTTGGGCCAAATAAATATCTCGCCTCTCAAGTTCCTGGACACCTGCTCCAAATTGTCCAGTCGGTACGTTGTCATTATTCATTTCACATACTGATATCCTTCAAGTTCCTTCATCTCTGTCCCTGAGAACAAGGGAGCTTGGCGACGATGAAGAGCTCTGGGGTTTCTAGTCAAACAGGGTACGTAATATTTCTTGCGGTTCAACGTGAATCGCGTACAGGTTGTCTGTTAACTTCCCATGTCTAGAATTCGGAGCTCTGGATGAGCAGGCGTCGATCCTGAATTCAATGTACCGTAGCTTTGCTTTCAATTGCAATCAGCGCCATAGTTTAGATTCCACGGTTCCCAGGATACCCTAACAAGGCTCCTCAACCGTTCAGTACGGCTCATGCTGGAACCGCGAGTAGTTTTCTTACATTTAAATACGATGGGGCTACATCAAACAAGCCTTCTACTCGAACCTCGATGTTCGCAGCTCAGAAAGAGAGCTACTCAAACACATGGGCGACTGTGTTCGGCGATCGCACTTTGACTTGGCGCCCGACAATCATAGTTTGTATATTCTGCATTACTTAGTAAAACAGTACTTATACCACTTCAAACTTGGAGCCGGACCTACAGTTGAGTTCGTTGACTTTATTTATATATATCATGTATATCTAGATTCTATTATCACGCAGCCTTTGCCATGGACCATGGGGTAAGGCTCCAACCGTACACTATACATTACTGTATATATACGGTAAATACCATATATGTATATGTATATGTATACGCATTTTGGGGATACCTGCGTATACTGTAGTTATACTATATACAATTTTGTATATGGTTGGTATATAGTATTCACAAAATATATTTCTGGGCCCCTGCTCTCCGCCGCCGCCGCAGTGGCCGCACTCCTGGCAGGCATGCCCATGCTCACAAGCACTGCAAGCATCTCCAGTGTGCTCTTCTCTAGGCAGCCGGCGCGAGTATAGTATGACTTTCTGCTCCTCGGCCCCCCACCCGCGCTGGCGGCGGCGCCGCAGCTGCAGATGATGGTGCAGATGCTGTACCACTCAAACTCATTCGCCTCCCAGCTTGCTCCCGGGTTCCCGCTGCGTCGGAGGAGAGCGCCATGGGCGCCGCAGGCAGTGAGCTGAACTATGTGGCGAAGTATCGCGCACGCAGGTGGAGCTATTTGGCGCTGGCAGCTCACGCGCACACCTGGCGGGCCGCGGCATATAATTATGATGCGTGCGGGACGGGCACGGAATGGCTGGCCAGATGGGAGATGCAGAAAGAAAGGTATAGTAATATATTGTGACTTAAATGCATGGCTCTTTCAAGGCTGAAGTGGTCTATTTGACGTTAACAAGCCTCTCAAGTGCAAAAAAGCATGGAGAACTTGAGTAATTGGTATTTAATTTATTTCATCCTACAACCCTATAGTAAAAACCATATAACTGTATATATACGGTATGTATACAGTATACAACCATATCCGTATATATATGCCATCGGCCGTATACGTATAGTGTACGGTTGGAGCCTTACCATGGGGCCGGGATGGGCCATGGCAAATTCTCTAATTTCAAAGGCCGTGTAGTAGTGCAAGAAAAAAACGTGAGCAGGACGCAGTGGCCAACGTGGGGATCGAACCCAAGACCTTCGCGTTATTAGCACGACGCTCTAACCAGCTGAGCTAGTCGGCCTGCGGTGGCTAGTGGGTGCCACAAATTCCCGGCAGGGAGGCAGCGCAGAGGCAGCGTAGAAAGCAAGAATACGCCCCAGCGCCGCGGGGCCAACTCATGGGTTCTGCAAGTGCTATGTGACCGTTTACCAGCACATCAACGCAGTTTGAATACAAAAAGAATATGAAATCAAAGCATGGCAGGATCTGCTAGTAGGTTAAATGCAAGTTAAATGGATGTCTCTCGGCGGTCTACCTTCATCATACCTTATTTCCTGAGTCACTGCAAAGTCACTGAGTGCTAAAAATTTGTTCAAGATTCGTTCATCTTCCTGTAAAGCTTGCAAAGCATTATCTGATCAGAACAGATGTTGGTAAAATGTCTGACTCTCAGGATCGCGCGTCTTGCTACACAATCTTTTCGTGACTTTTATTCTAATTTTAATAGCGCATTACGCACAGACCAGCATGAGTGGAAGTCCGTCAGATAATTATGGTTGCATCCATGTCTAAAAGATTAACATAAATTTATATATTTTACTGTGCTCATGAGTAATACTTTGTAGATATACAACCAAACTGTATGCGAAATCTATGGCGTTTAATCTGTACAAAAAAAAAATCCCACACCTATTCTGATATCCCCAGAAACTTGGTGCATTTTTTCGTGTTTTCCTCGGTTTGTGAGGTCAATTCAAGAAGTCAGGTTGGGGCTCAAAGTTGCGGGATTTTGAAGAGTTTCCGCGACTTTCCAACCAAATCCCGCGACTTTCATCCCGCGACTTTTGCACAAGTCAAATATCTCCACTTCTTATAATAAGATACCTCCCCCATATTAAGATTTTAAGCTATGTTTTTTCCGCTACTTTTGAGAGCCTACAGTCCCGCGACTTTCAGACGTTCAGCAATCCCGCGACTTGCGAGACTGGCAGATCTCTAGCCGACGGCGATCAATCCGGCACATCAAGCCGATACCAGCACTGCCACACAGCGCGTCACCTTTCACTGTCCACAGCCCGTCGACGATGGACATGCTCTCTTGTGTGTTGCTTGTGTGGTATATTCTTATAAAAACAACAGATAATCTAATGGATGGTAAAGCTGGTTTAATTTTTTGGGTGTAAACCCAGTAAATTGAATTTTAAATTATATTATTAAAACACTAAACATATTAGACTGACGTCGAAGATAATTTTCTTTTATTCAAGTGTGGACCGCAATAAACCGGGTCTGTATTAGTTTACATTACAAGATAGTAGTGGCTGAAAGGCCGGTGTACTCTCAGGCCTTACTGAAATCAGACGGAAGTGACAGGACAAAAATGTTTTTATTGCACGTAGTAAGAGACAGTAAGCAAAATACAATGAATGGATTTTATGGGGAAAGGACACACCTTCGTTGCACGTAGTAAGAGATATGGCAACGAAGGTGGGCGAAAAAAAGTTAAATATTTAGAGTCATGCAATGAAGAGGGATCTGGTAACGAAGACAGTGGAACTGCCATTGCGATCATGGGTAGCGCTCAACGCTAGTGTGGCAGTGCTGGTATCGGCTTGATGTGCCGGATTGATCGCCGTCGGCTAGATATGCACCAGTTTCGCAAGTCGCGGGATTGCTGAACGTCTGAAAGTCGCGGGACTGTAGGCTCTCAAAAGTAGCGGAAAAAATTTAGCTTAATCTTAATATGGGGGAGGTATCCGGTTTTAAAAAGTGGAGAAATTTAACTTGTGCAAAAGTCGCGGGATGAAAGTCGCGGGATTTGGTTGGAAAGTCGCGGAAACTCTTCAAAATCCCGCAACTTTGAGCCCCAACTTGATTTCCTGAATTGACCTCACAAACTGGAGAAAACACGAAAAAATGCACTAAGTTTCTGGGGATATCAAAATAGGTGTGGGATTTATTTTTTGTACAGATTAAACGCCATAGAAATCAGGAATCCAAAATTATCCAATTCTAATTTTATTTAAGAAACTGGCAAAATCAGCTGTGAAACGCCCGAACAATATCAGGTATACTCCCCTTCATGAATCACAAGCCCGACCCGCGGATCGATCTGCGACCAACTCGTCCTGACCTGAGGTCTACTATCAGGAGGATGCACAATATTCAACGTCAACGCTCCATCCTCTACATACACCGCAAGCAACGCCGGGAAGTCTAGTTCCGCCGGGTGCATGAGCTCCGCGCAGAACTCCCGCAGCGGTTCGACGCCGCCGCCGTCCACCGCACCCGGCTGACACCTGCTCGCGCCCATCCGACGCTGCAGGAAAGTCAGGACATCATGGTCGCTGTTTTGCGACTTCACCAGTCTCAACGCCTGGAGCCGCGGACAATACGTGGAGACACCACCGAACGGCGTCAGCAGGTCCAGGAACGCCTTCCCGATGTTGAATGATTCCGGTAGATTTAGGTATTGTGGTGCTCTGGATTCATCGGTAAGATGTGTCAAATTCGGAACAAGCGCTAAGACGGTGGTAAGGTCGGCCAGGGTGTAGTAACTGAAACTCGTGGTCAGATGTTGTAACTCGCCGTGGGTCCGAGCGAGGAGAGTTATCAACGGGGATGTTCGCTGGTTCGAAGGGGGCTCCATCGCGTGATAGGATACTCCACGAAGCGCGGACAGGTCGGTAAACCATTCAAAGAGAGTTGAGAGCGCCTGGCATTCACCGATGATGCTCAACGACTTGAGATACGGTAACGGAAGGGATATAACGCCGGATCGGCTGGTAGCATCGGGGAAATCTAAATCGAAAACCTCTAAGGAGCAGTGAATGAGTCTCCTGCATGTGCTAAAGATGAAATAGGCCTCCTCGATAGAGGCCATATCTTCGTCCAATCGATAATGATAAGACTTCTTAGTATCCATCGTAAGGTATGACAGGTTTGACCACAAGTCGCTAGACACGCTATTCGGATGGAAAGGGATGTAGGTGATGTCCAGGCTGTACAGCGAGATTGAATTTAGAAAGTTGCTGGATGACCATTCCAACCCGTCTTCTACAGACAGGTCGGCAGAGAAGGATAGTCGAAGGTGTTTTAGCATAGGGACAGATGTTTTGTGTATAGATGCGATCCGATTAAATAACTTTCCAGGGGGGATGTACAATTGCAAGGCGTTCCAGCGATGCGAGACAGATAGCATGATATCAAGATAAGATTGAATGACGCTATGGACGTTGTGCGATTTAGATTCGGCATCAAGACAGATGAACGAGAGGGAAAGCGGGCACGCTCCAGACCGCTGGATCCAGTCCTTGACCGCGACTTGATGTTTTTTGAGCTTCTCCTGATCGCCTTTAATCAACCTCCTGGCCTCCTCATTGGCACGCGGTGGGTGTGTCATGGGCGACGGATAAGGAATATGGAGGGACGCCCATAGACTCGGCGTGCTGTACACCACAGATCGCCAACGTCGGCATACGCGGCCCAACAAAAGGGGTGCCTCTCTGGAGCTCATGACTGCGTTGTGCTGATCTGGGAGACAAGTTAGGAAGATCTCGCGCAACATATCATCGGGGAAGTAGTGGAAGGCGGTAAGCCAACGCGTGTGTTGTTGTATCTCGTCAGCCAGACTGTCCCGCTCCAGTTTTAGAGGTTCCATTATGCGCTCCATCTCGCTTATCTTCTCGTTCAGCACCAATAGTCTTTTCTTGGGCTCCACGAGGAGAGCATGGATTTGATCTCTGTCGAGCGAGGAAGGAACATAATTCGTGCGAAGTTCGTTTGTGAACGGGGTGGCGAATGTTGGCTGAAGGAGTCGGATCAGACTTATATCAGCTGGGAAATTGGCGCTGACGCAACTGAAGCTCACCATACAGGTTATGCAATTTGAACTAACAGAAAGAAACGTTGATCGCAGCAGGCTGGCGCGCTGAGCGCTGAGCCGGAGGGGTTAGTGAAGCATTGAACAAGCATTAATGATGTTATTGATGCTGTACTTCGCAGATTTGTCGGCCGACTAGCTCAGCTGGTTAGAGCGTCGTGCTAATAACGCGAAGGTCTTGGGTTCGATCCCCACGTTGGCCATCAAAATCTTTTGAAGACATTAATTTTTGTGAGGCTGACTGAACAGTAAAAACTTAAAAGTTAAAAGCAGTGAGAACTTCAGAGCTGATGTCTGTCTGTCATCTGAGAAGTTTGAACATTCAAACTTCAAACTTGGCCGAACTTGAAGTCGTTGGCTTGGGTATATGTGGTCTCGAGGTATGGTGCTCGCATTTTTGATTCGCGAAGCAAACAAATCTCATCAAAAACACATTATCAGAATTCGTTACTCTACGCACAAACGGGGCAGGTATGTATCGTAGTGGGGGGAGGACATGGTAGGCTAAGTGGGTGGGGCATGGACATGTGTAAGCTAGGTAGGTGTAAGTGGGAATAATAAGAACCGAAGGTGGATGGAAATACAGATCAGGCAGGGCTTTAGGTTGTAGGTAGGGTAAGGTAGGGTGAGGTAGGGTAGGGTAGGGTAGAACGTCTGTGAGTTGATGCTGATGAATGGAACGCAACAGCAGCAGCAGCTAGGCCGCGAAGAGCCAGTAAAACTGATTTTGGAGAACGAATCGGTATAACCAGATACTTCAGGAGCATTTTTGGGAGCTCGGCCGTCTGCGAGGATACGAAAAACTGGAGAGGGGGGTCATTAGATGCGTTAATACGGGTTCAGTCGCAGAGGGAGTAGGGGGGGGGAAGGTATTATAGGGATTAAGATATCAGATGCAATGTCGAGATGGAAAAGAAATTTTTGGAGGAAATTGTAGTCCGGTGATTTGAATAAGAGCTGGAAAAAAAAGAGGCGGAAAAAAAGAGGCGGGTGTAGCATAGAAAGATGGATCATGATACGGGAGTGGATACGCGGCCCACAGCCCGAAAAGCCGAAGAATGGAGAATGGGCATCACGTTGACGCCAGGTCGACGAAACGCGCAGCAGCAGAGAAAGGGGGAGATAAGACGCGGGGCCATCGGCGCCCGCGGAAGTCGTGATGGACATTGGACGTTTTGATTTGAACCATGGACACTTCCTGCCAACTGGCCATCCAAAATGCACGAATCAACGCCACGCCTCACTATGCAGATCCAGAAATAGACGCACCAGCAGTGACCGTGGCCCGTCCACAGCTGTCCACGCAGGGCACACAGCGGACCCGCGCTCAGTTCTCCTTCACGTCCTCGTCGATCCTGTTCTCGTCGCCGCTGAGCGTGCTGCTCGACACCGAGAACCCGCGCGCGCGCGCGGACGTCGCCGTCGGCGGCGCCGCGGATCGGCTGCCCGTGCTGGAGGTCGGGCTGCTCCGCGTGTCCATCTCCGGCCCGAAGTTCATTTTGGCAGGGCGGAGTTGCTGTTGCTGCTGGTGCTGTTGGTGCTGGTGCGCGGAGGACGAACGCGGGCAGAGGGCACCGGGGGCAGCGCAGGGAGCGGCGCGGTGGGCGGCGGGGCGCGCAGGCCGGGCACGGGTGTGGTCAGGATCCGCCTGAGTGCACGGCGAGGTCTGCAACGAAAACAAACAGAGCACAGTCAGCTCAAGTCAAAGCGGACCCCAGGCGCCGTGCAACATACCGGGCGGTGGAAGGCGCGGCGGGCGCAGCCGCGCCTTCAGGCGCGAGGTTCGAGCAGCTGCCACTGCGCATGCGGCCGACCAGGCTGGTCGCCTCGGACGCCACGCCCGCCGTGCTGCTGCGGGTGTGGTACCCGCCGCCCGCCGCGGCCGCCGCGTCCCCGCCGAGGCTCCCGCTGCGCGTCCGCGACGACACGGGGAGCGCCATCTGCAGGTGGTACGCGTTGCCCGCGGCGCGCGCCGGGGAGCGGATCGCGCCCATCGGCGACGTGCCCTGCGTGAGGCTCGAGCGCCGGCGGCGGAGGCGGGGCGCAGGCTGCGGCTGGGCTTGGGCGCCCGAGTGCGCCTCCATCTGCGGCTGCGACTGGGACTGGGGGTGGTGCCTCAGGGCGGCGGGCTTGCCCAGTCTCGGCGACTGTATAGGGGTCGTCGAGCCGTCGCGGGTGAGCGCGTGCGGTGTCGGCGTGGCACTCCTCCGCTCCATGTCCTTGTCCTTGCGGGCGAGGGTGAAGTCGGCCATGTCGACGTCCATGACGGACTCGTCTGGGAGGGGGATGCCGGGCGAGGAGCGCTGGGAGGGCGAGGGCGGGGCCGAGTCGGACTCGTTCCATCCCTCTGACGTATCTGAGCTGCATGTTCCCCTTCGCTGCAGGCGGTGGGGGGCGTGTGGTGCAAGGAGCCCCGAGGAGAAGAAGGGCGAGTACGACGTGAATGCAGATGCAGTGGGGGTTGAGCTGAAGGTGGCCATGTTGGCGAAGGGTGGAAAGAATGGTAGTTGAAGAAAAGAATGGAGGAAACTGGAGGGGCGAGTTATGAATACAGTTCCATCCAACCAACACGTTGAACCAACTCACCTCGTGCCACCTGGTATTAGTATCGTGGGTATGTGTCGTATGAATTCGTTGGGTTCTTGGGCGCGGGGTCGAAAGAAGAAGACGAGGTTTATATCGTTGTCGAGAACGTAGCGGTCGCCGGTGGATATGTCGAGTTGGAAAAGGAAGAATTCAAGGAACAGGTTATAATCTTTTTTTCTCCGCTGGAATTTCAATTTCACGTTCCACTCACGCGATTGGGTGGTCATAACAACGCGTACACAGATCAAGACACATCGGCGCAGACCTCGGAGCCCGGTGATCTACCGACCGAAGACGCCGGAGAACGCAACTGAGGTCTACCAAGGCAGACTCGCCTGATGCCCTTGTGAGGCTCGCTACATATGAAGGCCATTTGCCTCACTGGCATGTACATACGAGGCAGGATAAGCAATTTTCGCGATGAGGCTGTGGGCTAAGTGGGCCTCGAAAGCGAAGACCCAGCCTAGAGGCATTTGCGTTATTGGCGACGGGCTTTGGCGACACCCGCACCCGTTATTGTCCTCCTGCGACGTCTAGGCGACGGTGCTCTATTCAAACTAGAGCCAACCCAGTCAGAGGCTCTAGTTTATATTCCGATCTTTACTAATAATGTTGCGTGGCTCTGCGATCCAGACAACTCTTCATTGAAACGCAGAGAGAAAAATTTGCCATAATTTACTACATCGATATCTACACTGTCCCATTAAACGGATCATGGTGCATTACTGACTGTCTTGGCCCTCCCCACCTGGCTCCAGAGTGGTATCACTAGGTGGCGCTACTAGTGCGTCCTCCTGCATAATTCCCTCTCGTATCGCGCGCAACGGCGTCGGCTCGGAACCCGTCCCCTCCTCAACATCCTCCACTGACGCGCCCTGCGGCACCGACCCCATCGGCTCGACCTCCGCAGCCCCCGCCGCCTCTGACGGCAGCGACGACGTCTGCACACCACCCCCCGCTTCAGCGGCCGCGGCCTCATGCATCGCCTTCACGCGCCGGCGCACGCCCTCGCGGCGCTCCACGCCCATCTCCGCGCGCTCGCTGCGCACCTGCACGAGCGCGGAGACCGCCTCGCGGTGGCCCTTGCTCAGGTCGATCAGCGGGAGTTTCAGGCCCCCGGCGGGTGTAGGCGCGGCGCCGGGAGGAATAGGAGCGGAAGCGGAGTCTGCGCCAGACGCCGGTGTATCTGCCGGGCTCCGAGACGAGGCTACAGCGGGGGTGGGAGCGTCGCTAATGAAGGGAGACAGCAAGGCGGATACGGGCACCATAGGGAACAGCCCGGCCACTAGCGACTAACGCACAAGGCCAAGGATATCAGCTGCAACCCCACATGGCGCCGAACGACACCCAGAGCAGCGCGAACATCGAAGACACTCACCAGCACCCCAAACGCCAGGATCAGCCTCTCCTTCCGTCCGCCCTCATCGAAGCCGTCGTCGGGGTACCGCCGCCTTGTATACCCCGTGCCCTCCCCGCTCTCACCGTGCGTCTGGGCCCGCCCGTGCGCGGCGTAGTACGCGCGCCTTCGCCGCGCGAGCTCGTGCATATAGGGATCGAAGTGCTGCGGCGCGGGCGCGGGGCGCGCGTTCGGGTGCGGCGAGAGCGTGCGCCCCGCGAGGAAGTCGTACGCGGCCTTGATCGTGCGGAACCGCGTGTGCGCGAGCTCCGCGCTGAGCCCCGCGGCGTGGTGCGAGTCCGGGTGGTGTGCGCGCACGAGCTCGAAGTCTGCGCGCAAGGTTCAGGGGACGGCAGCAGGGCGGTGGCGGGGATCGATATGTAATTTAAAAGGGTGAGGCGTGCGGTACACGGCACAGGCGTCAATGGGTGTCAATTCAGAGCCCGAGGAGCAGAGGCGTACAGCGTGCTTTGATCTGCGCCTGCGATGCGCTCAGGGGGAGGTGGAAGATCTGGTACGGCGTCGGGTTGGGGTGCTTCGGATACGGATATGGGTTCTTCGGACGGGGCGGGGCCTCCTTCTCCCTGCCTACCGCGTCGTCCATTGTCGCAGACGAAAGCGTCGCATAGGCGGCGCGAGCGGTGCCCGGGTGTCGTGTTAGACTGTGTCTGGGCAAGCTGAGATGGGTTTGGAAGAGACAGTGGGTATGCGAAGGCAGTCGCTGGCGAGCGTGGTGGTGCATGGAGTTTATTGCCAGAATATGGGTCCGTCAGTGGGCTATCGTCCGCTCGTTATGAGTTATAGCCGTTGTGGTTGTGGTGAACGATGTCAAACCTCGAACTTCGAGTCCGCGAGATCACGCGCACGGGCCAAGCCGAATTAATGTCTGACTCTCAGGATCGCGTCAAGATCGCCTGGCACGCTACACCGTGACGCCAGCTACACACCATCTACAAGTGCACAACCTTGCCCAACCTTTTCATAATCATGGCCTGATAGCTGTATCCATTATTGATTGACAAAAATACATTCAGATATTCCAGTGTGCTCCTCAGTATAATTTTCCGTAGTATACATACAACAAAGCTGTAGGTATTCGAATTCAGGAATCCAGTTCTAAAATCTTCACAAAACTCGCAAAATTAACTTTGACACGCCCGAACAATATCGGGTATATTCCTCTTCACAAGCCCGACCCGCGGATCGATATGCTGCCAACCCGTCCTCGGTGGCTTACTGCTCGCAAAATCCAACGTCAACGGCCCATCCTCCACATACTCCGCAAGCAACGCCGGCAAGTCACGCTCCGCCGGGTGCACGAGCACCGCCTGGAACTCCCGCAGCGCCTCGATGCCGCCGCCGCCATCCACCGCATCCGGACGACGCCTGCTCGCACCCATCCGCCGCTGCAGGAAAGCCAGGACGTCGCGGTCGCTGCATTGCGCCTGCTTCAGCCGCAGCGCCTGCAGCCGCGGACAATACGTGGGGCCACTGCCGAACGGCGCCAACAGGTCCAGGAATACCTTCCCGATGCTGAACGATTTGGGTAGATGTGGGTTTCGCGCCTTTGGTGCTGCGGGGGAGTATTCATCAGTAAAATGTGTCAAATTTGGGACAAGGGCGAGGACGGTGGTGAGGTCGGCGAGGGTGTAGTAGCTGAGATTCGTGATCAGATGCTGTAACTGGCCGTGGGTCCGCGTGAGGAGAGTTATCAACGGGGATGGTCGCCGGTTCGCAGGGCGTTCGGTCGAGTGATAGGATACTCCGCGAAGCGCGGACAGGTCGGTAAACCATTCGAAGAGGGTTGAGAGTGACTGACATGACTCGACGACGCTCAGCGACTTGAGATATGGAAGGGATATCACGCCGGATGGGCTGGTCGCATCGGGGCGATCGAAAATCTGCAAGGAACAGTGAACGAGTCTCCTGCATCTGCTAAAGATGAAAAAAGCATCCTCGATAGAGGAGAAATTTCTGCTCAGTGAAGAATTATAAGACATCTTATTGTCCAATGTAAGGTATGACAGGTTTGACCAAAAGTTGCTGGACACGCTGTTCGGACGGAAAGGAATTGAGGTGATGTCAAGGCTGGACAGCGAGATTGAATTTAAAAACACGCTGGACGACCATCTCCGCCTATCTTCTATAGACAGGCTGGAAGAGAAGGAGAGTCGAAGATGCTTCAGCAGAGGGACAGATGTTTTGTGTATAGCCGCGATCTGGTCAAAGAATTTTCCAGGGGTGATGTACAATACCAAGGCGTTCCAGCGATGTGAGACAGATAGGATGATATCAAGATAAGATTGAATGAGGTGGGCTATATTGATACGATTGGCGTTGTGCACTTCAGCTCCGACATTACAGATGAAAGAGAGGGAAAGCGGGCACGCTCCAGAACGCTGGATCCAGTCCTTGACCGCGGCTTGATGTTTCTTGAGCTTCTCCTGATCGCATTCAATCAACCTCCTGGCCTCCTCGTTGGTATGCGGCGGCTGTGTCAAAGGGGCTGGATACGGAATATGGAGGGAAGCCCATAGACTCGGCGTGCTGTACACCACAGACCGCCAACGTCGGCACACGCGGCCCAACAAAAGGGGGGCCTCTTTAGGGCTCATGACTGCATTACGCAGAACTGGGAGACAGGCCAGGAAGACCTCTCGCAACATATCATCAGGGAAGCAGTGGAAGGTGGCAAGCAAACGGGTGTGTTGCTGTATCTCGTCGTCCAGACTGTCCCGCTCCTGTTTTAGAGGTTCCATTATGCGCTCCATCTCGGTTATCTTCTCGTTCAGCTCCAATAGCCTTCTCTTTGGCTCGACCAGGAGAGTATTGATCTGCTCTCTGTCGAGCGAGGAAGGCACATAGTTCGTGTGAAGTTCGTTTGTGAATGGGGTGGCGAATGCTGGCTGAAGGCGTCGGATTTACATCAGCTAGGAAATGATGACGCCAATGAAGCTTACCATACGAGTTATGCAAGTTCAACCAACAGAAAGAAGCGTTGACCGAGGCGTTCTTGGTAGAAGTTGGGCAGAAGTAGTAGGCTGGCGCTGAGCGGTGGCATTATCAGTGACGACGCCCGAAAATCGGTCAGATTGTGGTTCACCCAGATGGAAAGTTGATCGACTATCATCAACTGATTGATCGAATATCTGGAGTCTGCCTACGGGAGACAGATTGTTGAGTCGGTCCGTCGGTTAACAAAATAGCTGCTTCCTATTTCCTCATGGCTCTAAAGTAACAATACGCACTGGCCGACTAGCTCAGCTGGTTAGAGCGTCGTGCTAATAACGCGAAGGTCTTGGGTTCGATCCCCACGTTGGCCATACCACTCGAGCGAACCGTTGTCCGCAGTAGAATTTTTTTTTTAGTCCGATGTACTTCAGAACTTTCACTTGTTGTCTGTTGGTAGTATCTGCCGTCGGGCGCTCATATCATTATTGATATATCAATAATTACAACTATACATATGCCCTCACCTTAGCTGATCAAGGCCCTGGAAACTGCGATCATCGAATCAAACGTCGCCGAGTGCTGTTCATCTCTTGAGATTCTAGGGGCAAACCTATGGCGGAATTATGCAGCCCTCGTAGGAGTTAAGAAGAGCTGCAATCTATCAATTTCCCAACATGCTGTCTCAGCGAGATCCAACGGCAACGTAGATGGAATAGAGAACAGACATGATCTCTCACTTCCTTTATTATTGGCGTCCCCAAAATTTACTTCGATAACTACTATAATTCCTTGCCCATAAGTTCCGAGGCACTGCGTATCTCTTTATTATCCCCCACCTCAGGGAAGTGCTCTGAGTCAAGCCCGGTCTATTATGGAATCTCAAATATTAAATGCTTTTATTATCCCTATGGAAGCGACCAAGGTACGTCGCTACAAACGAGCCATCGTCAAAGAAATTGACAATCTCACGGAAATGCCCAGTACGCAACAGTTGCGTCGATTTGTCTGATTATGTGGGATATGGCATTGACATTGGACGAGGAGGTGGGCGATATATTCTCCGCAACAATTATAACTATATTAATCTATGCTTCTGCCAGTTATCGAAAATCTGGCTGGCTCAGAGGTCTACAGCAACTATCTTATTTTTCATCGTAAGTTGCGCGCAAAACGCCAGAAAATCTTCCCTGAGCCAATAAATCCATAGAACCGTTATATGCCACCTGCTGTGCTGGTTTTGGATTTGTACTGTGAGTCTGAATTCCTGATCCTACAGCACCTCGTTCATACCGTGACGCGGTCTCCTTTCCAGCCCAATTCGTGTCATCGCCCTCAGAACAAGTTAGCGACCCTCTTATTTTGAACTTGATTTATCTTACTGACATAGCTCCCAGTTGTAAGAACCAAACCTTTCCTTGAACCTTTCATTTTCCGGGTAGCTTGAAAAATTTTCACCCGGCTAGCTGCAAAGATTATCAACTATCCTCGTCGATACTGGCTATCGCCTCAACTGCAGTGGTCGAATGTAGGTGTCTTGATACACATACATTTTTACCGTCCCTGAATGTGTCGACGCAGACATTATCCTCATGCGAACCCATGCGTTGTATCAAAACAAGAAATTGCTTATCCTCCTCTCGTCTTGGTGCTTCGTGAGTCGATTCATACATGGAATACACACCACTCAATGTCATTCGTAATATAGATGACCATAGGTTACATGCTGGTGTGCTTCATGGTTGTATTCAAAGAAGAAACATGTAGGCGAACCTTCTCCCTGCGCCAGCCCCTAATTTCTAGCTCACAAGTGTTAATGCAGTCGGTCCAGCCGCAGCGATAACGATTGGCCTATCTGGGTGTATAGCAAACTCTCAAAATGGCCAGTCTCGCCAAAGTATACTAGCGAGCTTCTGGGTTCCTTTTTCTCATATGAAACAGGTAAGTAAATCTGTAAAGAAGCATACCAATTTTAATCTAAGCTACATGATAAACCCTGTGTATGCCAGTGATATTTATCCTTACCCTTGCCAAATCATTCCAGAGATGTACGTGTCTCGATTTTATTCTCGTTCCATCAGTGCGATTCATGCTAAATCATCCTTGCAGACAAACTTGCATATAAATTTCCAACGTACAGTTATTCGACTCCAAACCTGCTTCAAGTTCTTGTTCGCGACGGTAAGCAGATGTCTTCAATAGGTGATCTTTATTTTAAACAATTCAATCATCAATAAAGGCATCCTCTATTACCTTGGTGAGCAAATACAAACTCTGCGGATGATCGTAATCCTTCAGTTTCTCTGACCGACTTTTCTATTGCATGTGCGGTTATCATGTGTGAGTACATACTTCATTTATCGATCCACAATACCAAAACCCCGCTAATCTCTCTGAATCATATAGCCGTCTCCCTCTGCAATTTATTGATGTGGGCCTTGTACCCCGGAGCGTCCTATCTTGCAGTTGGCCTTCTCAAGAGCCTTCAAGCTGTCATCTGCTCTAGGTTCGGCCGTCGCATTCACTCACTCAATCAACTGTGAATTGATTAACACGCGTGCAGGTTATCATTAAATTTGCGAAGGCCAGCGGAGAATATGTGGACGGCTCCTGATGAGATGACGGACCACTTCGCACTGCAGGTTCTTCCAAAGACGATGGATTCCGAGATTGCTTGAATAAACTCGTAGTACCCAAAGTAATCGTCTAGTTCATAAAGGAGCCAAAACGGATGTACATACCAGAAGGACATCTAGAGGAGTCCAATGAAATATATGTACATGATCTAGTTATTACACCTCTTCCAGTCCCTGCCTTCTATCCGTACGCACCCAATGATCAAACCTCCACAAATGCGCGATACAGCACAAACTGCTCTTCCCCCGTATTCGTAAACTTGACATCCGTCCCCGCGCCAATAAAAACAACATCACCCACCCCAAGCCCCACCTTCTCCTCGCCCGCCTCCATCCAGCTGACGTCCCCCTCCCCTTCCGTCACGATCGCCAGACTCGGCCCCCGGCGGCGCGCATGCGACTCCGTGCCGCGCTGGTACAGCTTCACCCGCAGCACGCTGAACTCGGGGATCGGGGGGTCGTACAAGAGCGACGGCGAGGCGGAGTAGAAGGACTTGGGGCGGACGACGTGCGTGCTGGGCTCCGCCGCGGTGTACGTGAGCCCCGCGACGAGCACGGGGATGTCGCGCAGCTTCGGGGTGAGGCCCGCGCGGATGACGTTGTCCGAGTTGGCCATGCATTCGATGCATTCTGCGACGCGTTAGGGTCGTAGACGCGACACAGGGAATGAGACGCGCACCTCCGTAGATGTAGGCGTGGGGTTCGCCGGCGCCGAGGAAGATCGCGTCCCCAGGGCTGAGATGCAGGTAGTTGAGCACGAAGACACAGAAGATGCCGATGTCGTTCGGGAACTGCTCGTTCAACCTGAACACCAGCTTGACGATGTCGCCGTCTTCGCGCCCGTGCGTCTCCCCAGCTCTATAGCGTGCAATCAGCTGTTCCACCGCGGCCTGTATTTTATCTTGATCGGCCCTCATCAGCGAGCCAAAAAGCTCCTTCAGCGCCTCCTTTTCGTCGGGCCCTTCCTGGGTTGGCGATTCAGCCTTGGAGAGGAACTTTTCTACGATATCGGGAGATATGAGCGCCCGTAGCTCGGGGGTGTCGTGTAACGCTGCAGCAATTTCGGGGAGAGGTCGGAATCCACACAGCGCGTCGAACGGCGTTATCGCGAGTGCCATTTCAGGCTTATGGTTGGGATCTATCAGATTTCAGCCCCAGCATTTCTGCAAATGAGTAGTGTCCACCACTTACCTTTGTAGATATCCGGGTGCTCTGCATGCAACCGCTCCGCCGTCTGCTTGTCCGGATGCGTTTGTATGCTCAAAGCCTTCTCAATCGAGAGCACTTTGAACAAAAACGGCAGGTTCCCGTTCCCCGCATCGAACTTGTCGATGATCTCCTTCCCGATGAGCTCTGGGTGGCTGGCTAGGTATTCGGACAGCACCTGCCCTGACGAGCGAACGCGCGAGGGCGACTTCGGGTGCGTGCCCATCCATAGCTGTGGGGGATCTCAGAAACAGCTCATCGTCGGCGCGAAGCTACGTGCCTCTGCGTAGGGCGCTGCCTCATCGATCGCGAAGCCTGGAAGCTGCGATGATGCAGCGAATTGGGCGACCTTGGAGGTTTTGCCGGTTTTGCCCCAGTCGTATTGCTGGGTCGTCGGAATGATTTTGAATACGGCGGCCATTGTGGTGGTGGTAGCAGAATAAGGGGCTGATGAGAAGCATGACGCAGCCGACGAATCAGCAAACGTTCGACGTCGAACGGAGCATTGTCGGTGTTTCTCGCCAACGGACTCAGAACGACTTTGAATGTTGTACATAAAAGCCATTCGCAGCCGTAAAGTCAGGCGCCTACGACAATGTTCTTCAAAGTTCAAAATTTCAAAGCTGCAGACATTTGATGCGTCTCCATCGCCAAAAAAGCGCCCTCTACACTAGCTGAAGGAATCCTATACGTTCCGCTAAGGTCCCATATACTGGTCAAAAAGCGTAGGGTAATGGAGGCTTTGTTGCAATGTCATAAAAAACCATAAAATGCTCGGAACACTTCTGACGTTTGCAAGGCAATTCTATAATAGAATCCATTAGAATGTAAGTGATCATTACAAAGGTTTGTTGAGCTGGAATCCTACGCGAGGAATTTGAGAGTTACAAGTCTTTGGAAATTTTGCGAAAGCTTTACAAACGAATTCCATTGTATTTGTATTCTCTGTCTTGTAGCCGTACAATCCCATGCAACGCTGTAAAATTGGATGAAATGTGTGAAATACAGTCTGTAAAAGCCATTCAAATAACTTATGAAGACATCTATGGTAGCTGTAATCCCAGGAAATATTCCAACCCAATTGAAATTTAATAGAAATTATCTCCTAAGTTTGTGGTACTTTGAAAACATTTGTATTCGAGTTGTAACTACCCTCATCGTTATGGTAATGAAATAATTCTATTAACCTTGTATGGGTACACAATATTTCTGAGACTTCAGAATCTATCAGAATGCAATAAGAATGGGTATAATGACCGTAGCTACATTGCAAGGTGGTTAAAAGTTTCTATCACGGTTTTCGCATACTTATACTTGGGCTGAAATCCATTATGTATGGGTTATATCTAGGCGAACGTACGTATCAAAACTGCTTTTTGCTGATGTCGAATTTGAACATTTGAACCGTATGCCAGTGTATAGTTTATATATGAGTATCAAAATTTACATGAAGTTATGCCGTTCAAAAATCTGTATTCAGCTCTTCAGCTTCAGAAAGGTATCGTCACTTGGTTGTATTAGTACAGTAACCTCGTCCCCTGGGTACCCACGCGTCCAGGAGCGCAAAGACGTGCATATTGCCCTTAATTCAGTTTATCCCAATTCCTAGAACCCAAACTCCTTCTTGATCTCGGCGCAAACGTCGAGCCACCTCTTCCCCAGCTCTTCGAAATCGCTAATCTACAGACCAGGAAACACATCAGCATCCGATAGATCATGAACGTAAAAATGACACCAACATCGAGCCACACCTGCGCACTGCACCGCGTCCACCACACGCCATTGTGGTGGAAGGGTGCGGAGTAGGTCTTCCTGGCAAGTAGACTCCGGTGCATACTACTGATAGTGGCTGCGGTATCAGGAAGCTCTCCGGGGAGGGGCAATGCCACGTTGACCTACAATAGAAATCAAGGTTAGAATTTGTAGCGATTCACAGTGATATATAGACTCGCCATGTTCAACGTAAATTGACCGTCTGGATCCATCACATAGGTCCCCAATATTTTGGCGAGTACTTGACCGCCTTTGATGGCCAGATTGTGACAATATTCGTTAATCTTCTCCTCTCCTCCCATCCATTTTCGGAACTCGAGGGCTATGTTCACAAGTCGTCACGTTCTAAGTCATGGAAGCATTTTGGATGTCAAAAACTCGCTCACCGTCTGTTACAGTTATATAGGAAGCATAATCGATAGTTCCATTCCCTGGTACGCAAGATAGGACTTTAGAGCGTATCGCTTCAGGGAGCTGAACCGAGCTTACAATCGAACTGCTCGACAAAATTTGGGCCCGTTCGATTTCTAGGTGAGATGTATGCATGGGAAGTGGGGATAGAGGCTTTGATGATATGTTGGTTTCTAGTATCAGAATAGTTCATTCAATTCACACCATCAATCCGATGAGGCGATGGTCGGTCTACCTTTCGGGGACATAAAGAGCAGCGCAGGAGCGCTTTCCGGACAGCCATTTATGGCAGTTCTATGAAAGACTCCGTTATCAGTAGGGGCATATCACAGGCTGAGAGTATGATTACACACCGAGACCCAAAAATCGGGATCAGATTCCTTCAAGTTGATGCCGACCTCTTGTCCAATGGAGTGCGCCGCATCAATAACACTGAAGATATCCTCATCCTTGCAGATATTAACCATTTCTTTCCAGGGGAGCAATGCCCCGGGGTTCGATATGATACTGTCGATAACGGCGACGCGCTTCTTGTTTGGTTTCGCAGGATGGGCGCGCACATGCGCCTTGAACGTCTCGATGATCTCTGCATGCGTTGTAGGGAAACTGATGGGGATGACGCTGGCAGTCGGATGCGGTGGGATGTCAGAGAGGTACTCGACCGTGCGCGAGATGGAGTTGTAGGTCGTCGTGACTGCACGCAAGGTCGTTCGTTCTGGTGAGTCTATTCATAGCCGGCCCGGACTGAGAACGACGCACATGCAAAGATGATATCGCCCTCTTCCCACTCGAAGTTCCGCAGCACAGTGTTCAGGCCCACGGATGCGTTGGTCACGAACACGATCTCGTCTAGCTGAGCGCCGACGAGGTCGGCGACCCGCTGGCGCGCGTCGTCGAGCAGAGGCTTGAACTCGATGCGGTGGAACAGGTCCGGATTGGCTTCGATGCGCTCGGAAAGCTCGGTGACAGCCTGCATAACAGGCCGAGGCGTCGTTCCATAGGATCCTGTACGTCTCCCCTCAGAACTATGTAGACGGGGGGCAGTCCTAGAACCCTTTCGTACCGTTGCTCATGTTGATGTATGAGGGGTCCAGAGCAAAGTGCTTCAGCATTCCATGTCCGAACTCGGGCTCCTCATCCTTGTATGAAGTTGACAGATTAATGAGCTGCATTGTGTCTAGATAGAGGGACCTCAAGACAAACTGAGGGAGATGGTGGTAGTTGACAAGGTTCCTCTCAATGTCAGAACTTGAAATCTAATCGAGAATACTAATAGGGGGATCAGCGCCACATGATGCATGACCGGCGCGCGTCGCGCGACTTTTATGAATGCCGTAAAGACGTCGCAAGTTCAGGCACAACAGATACAAGGAGAACACTGCTAAACGACTCCTCATTTCTACCGTCAGAGCAGCAGTGATCGACTGAGTAATTCGAGATATTCATGTTCCATGAAGACATTTCGTCAGTGAATCATTCCCAAAATTTCCTGAATTTACCTGTCATTCGCCCACCTACCGCTTCCTAGCAGTTCCTGCACTCTGATTCATCCATAAATGGAACATACATATACTTGTGTTGCAGAATCGCAGATCAGTTAATATTAATGTCAGATGGCCCGGGGATCCATGTGCAGACGCCAGGCCAATGGGAATAAGAAGAGTCGTTGAATACTCGCAGAATGGAATATAATATCTGGACAACGGGTATCCAGTGCAAGAGAATACCCTTTTATGTTACTACGCTTCCTCGAACCCAAATTCCTTCTTGACATCGGCGCAAACTTCGAGCCACCTCTTCCCCAGCTCTTCGAAATCGCTGATCTGCAGTGCACCACATCAGAATCTGATCATACGAAAGACACAATGATACGAACGTCATTGAACACCTGCGCACTGCACCGAGTCCACCATACGCCGTAGTGGCGGAAGGGCGCAGAGAAGGCCTTCTTTGCGAGTATACCCCGGCGCAGACTGTCCATGGTGGCTGCGTTTTCAGGAAGCTCTCCAGGCAGAGGTAACGCCACATTCACCTGGACGACGAAACGGTTCGTTAGAGCCGGTACGGATTCTTCAACCACAAGATACTACTCACCATGTTCAGCGTGAATTGACCTTCTGGGTCCATCACAGAGGTCCCAAGGACTTTGGCGAGCGCTTGACCGCCTTTCATGGCGAGTTCGTGACAGTATGCATTGATTGTCTCTTCCCCGCCCATCCATTCGCGGAACGCGATGGCTGCGCTCATGTAGAATTAGGTCTAGGTCACAATCGGGTGTCGAGCGATGGGCTGAGATCCTATGCTCACCATTCGTTACGGTTATGTATCCAGAACGATCGGTAGCCCCATTGGCTGACGCACGGTGTAGAATGTCAGTAGTACTCGCTCGAGGGGGATGGAACGGGCTTACAGTCGAATTGCTCCACAAAGTTCGGGCCCTTACGATCTTTGAGGGAAATGTAAGTGGTGGACGTGGGCATAGACGATTTTATGATATGCTGGTTTCTATAACCAGAATGGTATGCATAGCTTCAACAAGGACGATATGAGCTCACCTCTCAGGGACATAAAGAACGGCACAGGCGCATTTAGCAGAGAGCCATTTGTAGCAGTTCTTTGAATGGTTCCTCCGTCAGTAATGGGGAAATCATGAGGCATACAAACGAGTACGCACCGAGAGCCAAAAATCAGGATCGACTTCATTCAAGTTGAGTCCGACTTCCTGCCCAAGGGAATGTGCTGCATCGACCAGACTGAAGATGCCTTCTTCCTTGCACACCTGAACCATTTCTTTCCATGGTAGGAGCGCTCCGGGGTTCGACACGATACTGTCGATAACAGCAACGCGTTTCTTGTTTGGCCCCGCCGGATTCGCGCGTATATGATCCTTGAATATGGAGAGAACGTCCGCATGCGTTTTGAGGGCGTTGAAATTGAGAGGGATCACGCTAGCAGTAGGATGCGGCCGGACGTCAGCGAGGTGCTGAATAGTTCGCGAAACCGTGCCGTAGGTCGTCGTAACTTTATGAGAGAGACAAGATGGTAAGTATATCTTCAAGCTAACGTTATCCGTAGCCTTCATGCGCGGCTTGACTCCCTCTAGAAGGAAAAGGCTTAATAGAACGACCCACATGAAAAAATGATATCGCCCTCCTCCCATTCAAAGTTCCGAAGGACCGTGCTCACAGCCGTAGAGGCGTTGGGCACGAACACAATCTCGTCCCGCTGGGCTCCTACGAGGTCTGCGACCCGCTGGCGTGCCTCATCGAGCAAAGGCTTGTACTCGATGCGGTTGAAGAGATCCGGATTGGCGTCGACCCGCGCAGAGAGCTCGCTGAAGGCCTGGATGACAGGTCGGGGAGTCGCTCCATAGGATCCTGGTTGGCTCCGCTCAGAAAGACATAGCTGGGAGGTCGTATTATAGCGCGTTCGTACCGTTATTCAGGTTGATGTAAGAGGGGTCCAGAGCGTAGTGTTTCAACATTCCGTGTCCGAACTCGGGCTTCTCTTCCTTGTATGAAGTTGGTAGGTTTGAGAGGTTCATGGTGTCTTGATGATAGGATTTCCAAGGTGGAACTAGAGGAAGTCATGGTAGTTAGCATGATACTCGCATGATTCCTCTCAGCTGCAGAACAACCGTGGACTCCACGTGACGAACGCGTCGCGTCGCGTCATGCGCGCGTCCAGGCGCTCCGAATGTAAATAGATGGACGGATTGGATCACTGTGACTCACAGGCAAATTAACGACAAATGGACAGCCAGAAAGTCAGGATGAGCTGAAAACATTGACAAGACTATTTAACTGATAATTTTGTGTGATTTACAGTGACTCAACAAAGCAGGCACGATAATCGAGTCATAATCTTTCGAAATCTTCCTCTATCCGCAACTCATGTGGCTACAAACCACAATAAGCTCCGGTATGTCATGTGGTACTAACTAGTTTCCTTGTCGCGATACATATACGTTGATCATTTGCATCGACGTTGTTCCTACATATCGTGAAGCTCGAACGTAAGACGGAGCTCTGTGTTCAGAAGACAATCTTCGAAAGAAATTAAGTATGACTGCTCCTAGTATCCAAAACATAAAGCATTAGGCTGAACGACACCTTTTATGAGGTAGTGCATGTGTGATCTTGAAACATAATAGGTATGCCGTACCGACGATGTAGTAACAGCAAGTCGGTTCAGCAACACAAAATCTTGACGTATCGCAATTCACAAATCCAGAGCTTATAATTCGGCTAAGAAGAGAAAGTCGCTCTTTTTTATTGGAAGCGAGAGGATCAACGGGAGCCTGAGATTATAGTCTAGCCAGTTACTCCTTATTTGACATAGAAAAAAGCCCGTCTTACTCTATCGGTGAAGAACCGCGCCTGACCCTATAGAATTAGAAGTCCAAGCGGTGTGTGCTGAATATTTGTTAGTACCCCCCTCCTCCGCTAAGGCCGGCGAAGATCGAGGAGTAGAATTGGCGTCGCAAAATATCGGCTTTACATAGCGACTAAAATACCGGGTTCGCACTATGGTCCTAGCCAGAGGACAATAAGCATGACGCTGATACAAGACTGATCAGCTGAGCGCTAATACGTCGTCTCTCGGGACCGTTTTGCCATGTATCAAAGTCGGACTACGGCAAATCGACGAATTCAAGTTGGGATCGGCACGGTCGGAAAAAGTATAGCTTCCTCAGAGAAAGTTATTCCCAGACTAGTTCTTAGGTAAATACCTAAGCAGAGTGGACGAAGCTAAGATCTCTGAGGATGAGGGAGGCCAATAGGAAGGTCAATTGGCAAAGGCCATCCGATGCGTTTTCCTTGGGAATTTCCTGTAGCCGAACGCACATGCACGTGGTGGTAGGCAACGACGAATTAGGAGGCCAGGCTTCCTGTACCGTCCGATGTATCCCGCGCGCTTCCTCACGATGCCCACCTTCACTGAAGGTTTATACAGACTCAACGGCAATTCAAGACACGTTTAGACCTACTGCACGGAGATTCTGGAAGAAGCGTATCAGCTATTCGTCCGAGGCGGAGACTTCTACTTTCTCTGCATAACGAGGACTCAGATAGCCAACACGCCCGCCCGTTCTAGGGGCTCCTGCGGCTTATCCTAGGACTGCGCGCGAATACTAACAGGTTCTAGAATTTTATCATCACGCTATGGGCATCCACATAAATGGATATCACGTTCCCGTCTTCATTTACAGTGAGGCTGTCACATTCATCAGGTTTTTGACAACGATGATGAACTCTTTTCTTGTGGGTTTTCCTACTCTGAACTTTTACCCACCGTGACGCAACGAGCACATTGGAGCCTGGATACTTCCATCTCCGTAAATAAACGCGCGGATCCCAAGATACCTCACCTATATGTGGCGCACAGGGCCGATATCCCTCGCGAAAGCGCATCAAGTCCTCGAACTTCGAAGCAGGCAGGAACTTCTGCACGACAACCAGACTTCTTTCCCAACGCGTTGACATCGCGTCTCGTGTCAACATCCTTTCTAGCAAGCTTTTTGCGGGCGGGCGACCTACGATATAACTAGCGCAAAGAACTCGACGCGCTCTCATTCCTACGCACGTCGCTGATATCTGCCACTCTCTACGACTCATTTTCGCTCCCTTCTTGGCCATCTGCCCAACTCTCCGCTCTTTGCTTTCTGAAAATCTTGCTCTTACATAAGAAAACATGGATCCTCCTTTCGTTCTCGATAATACGTGCGCGCGAATCTTTTTCGCGCCTTTCTAGAACTGAGGACTAACTCGTTATTGATGATAGGCTTGGAGCAGCGTTCATCGGTTTGATAGTAGCGTCAATGTTCGTTGTCTTCCCGAATGCTTGTCCACATTGATTCTAACTACAAGGCTTCAGCCTACATGGAGGTTCGTTTCTAGCAAAGACAAAGCGCGTTCAACCCGATGTTCATCACGCTCTGTCAGTTTCAATCATCCAAACTTGGTATTATTTCGGACACCAAAGCGATCCGTGGACGATCAAGCTCCTTGTAAGTCTTAGCGCTATGCTAGCTCTTGTTAGCCCCGAGCTCGTCTGATAGATGCATTCAGGTCGGCGCTGTCATGGCCTTTGACACAATTCATCAAGTCCTTATTACACACACAGGTATGAATCACCTCACTTCCATATGATCGTTCTACCAAGCTGATTTGATAATTATAGTCTATGCATACACAATCTCGAATTGGGGAAACCCGCTGATCCTAGACAAAATCGTTTGGTCAGTGTTTTGACTTTAAGATATGTTTATCAAGCTAGAGAACTGGGACGCTTACCTCGGTATTGTTATTTAGGAGCATGCTAGTAAGTGTTGTGTAATCTCTGGATCAAACGGCTATTTTGACTATGCGGAAAGGTTGAGGTTATTTTCAATGTATGTAAATCTTCTCGCTTCAACCGGATAGTGCGCTAATCTATTGCTCGTTGATTTTATTTCAGGGTTTTACTGCTCTCCTTGTCCAAAGGTACGCATACATTGCGTCTTCTAAGTACGGTTTCTCATTCGCATACAGTTTTCTCGCCATGCGCGTGTGGCGACGTGAGTCGTATCTATCTCAATGTCTATTCGAGGATATTTACACTTATACTTTTTTTTCTAGTAAGCAATCGGAAGAAAGTATTGATCGGGGTCGTTGTAAGTGACTTGCTTGATTTTCCCTCCTCCATCACAGTATACTGATACTTTACTGCCTTTGTAGGGAGTTCTTGTCCTCGGCGAATTCGGTCAGCAGCCATCCTCATGATTTTCGGTTTGGTACTAATCAAGATCTTCCTTCGTAGCCTGTGTCGTCGGTATGATTTCGTACTTCAAACATTGTCTGAATTGCTAACATAAACCATTTCCGCAGCGTACACTTACATGGCGTATGTTCTGGTCATTGTTATAGCTCTATTGCTGAATTAACCAATCGCTCCCTAGGCTCCACCTGGAAACCTACGTACAACTCGCAAAACTCAAGGTGAAAAGATCGCAACCATATCAGCGATTTTCGATCTAATTCGTTTCATTTATAGACCCTCTCCATCCTTGTGAACGCCCTCGCTGCAGCCGGGGACGTTCTCATTGCCGCAACACTTTGCGCACTCCTTCACTGCTCGCGTACGGGATTCCAAAGGTGAATCATCTATCTACCGTATTTCGTGACCGAATGCTGAAGTAACGACGCTTCTACCCTTCTCGACGCAATTTATCAGATCTGATACAATGATCAATAAGCTCGTGCGTCCGTTCTTCCTCAACCCCTGCGCCTTCACCTTCTTCCATGTGAAGGCGGGATCCTGCCGGTGTCTGTTATCAGAACCCTGACACCCGCGTGCATCCTCCCCCTTTCTTATAGATCATTTTCTCAGTGAACACTGGCGTTCTTACTAGGTAAGCCTTCATCCCGGCATCCGGCCGCGAAAAACGAAAGCGCTTACCATCCCACCCCTCCGGCGCTTCTTCCTGCGACTGCGCGACTCCTGATTTCGTCGCAGTCTGTGTGCGATTGCTTCGCTCATCTCCGTGCGTATCAGGGTTCTTACGGTGCATCGCGTGTGTTCCTGAGCTTATCGCTATGTAGATCGCCTGCGCGGGTAATACGTTCCTCTATATTGGGTTTTTCTTTTGTATCGGTCGTCGTGAGTTACCACCAGTTCATTGATCATCCCCGGCTCCGTCTGCCCCAATGATGTTCGTTTGTTTGCTCTATCGCTGACGATTTCTTCTTCTTCCTTTTTTTTTTAATCCGCGGCGATCCACATGGGTGAATCGTAGTGTACACCAACTCGCTTCTTGCTACGCTCAATGCGCGCAAGATGATCCGAAACTCCGGGAATGGGATCCATAGCACGAGCGAGCACCTGACGATGTCGATGCGCGATCTGACAAAAGCCGGGCCTATGGCGTCGAGAGTGAGTCTCTTTCCCTTCCCTGGCTTTGACCATGTGCAGTCCTAACTTTGTATGGTTTTGGCTACTTACTAATACTAGCAGCGGCCCACGAATATCTCTATCAAGATCGATACCACGAAGGAGTTCGTGACGGACTCTGACCAGGAGAACGACCTCGAGAAAGGCGATGTGAGTCGAAGCGTCTCCTTGGACAGTTCGCTGAATCTGATCTGGACGGTCTTTTGTAGATGTCCAACTCGTCGGCACAGCAATTCGCAGGAGCGTTTGGGACGAAGGAGGCGGAGTCTGTTTGATGACGTCTGCGCGCTTGGGTCTTTCGTCGTATTTTTGGAAGGGGTTGGGGTGAAGATGAAGTTGTACATAAAACTTGAAGATTCCGTTGTTAAATATTGAAAAGGCCAGAGGAGATGAAGGTTGTACATATGTTCTCGCGTAGACGGTTGAAATTGTTTTCTCTTTTCTTTGATTTCGAGAGGATGCGCGAGTCGCTGTGAGACGTTGAACTTTGGGGGTCCACAGGCACCGAATCGATACTGCCAATAAAATCACATACGAGCACGACAAACTACCTAGATGCGTAAATCTACGCATACTCCGCTGTCGCGACCGTTTTCTCGATATTAATTGGCTTCATATTTATGCGAGTGTCTGAATCTGCTCCCATGTCATTTGTCGACCTTCCTCCTACATCTGTGAACCTGAATGTAGTCATGTTGGTCCGCGTTTGGACTGTTTCGCTGGATATCCCCAGCGCCACACGAACAATTACGAGGGAGAACACAATTCCCTGGCGGAAGGTCAGCCTATCCAACTAGGCAAGCGAGATCGTAGGAGTAGTCAAACTCACAATGACTTGTGTGACCTAGTGCGTTTGATGTATCAGCTCGTAGCGCATCCGCCAGAACATAACGGGTACTCACTGCATCAAGTAGGATATATTGTGCAAAATTCCCAGACAGATAGAGCGTAAGCAGGATGATAAGACAGCCCGAATAGATCGATCCAGATTCAACAATCACTATCATCGCTGGAAGAATACTGCCCCCCGATCTCATAAGGCTGCTTGTACGTCGGTGCATGTACCATATTCGCGATGCGATCAACACTACATATTAATTTCTTGAGCCATGCGCGCATTAGAATAGTGAAAACACTTACGTGTGGAGCTAAAATTGGTAAACAATGTTAGGGAAAAGAATGAAACAACCCAGTCGTGAAGAGCGGTGATGAACACAGGTGCATCCGAGGAAACTCTTGCAAATGCTCGAAGAGTGCAGATACCGACACCTGGAAATTGAAAGATCAATCACCCTTCCGGCAAGTGCATTGGAAACATACTTACCGATACTAGCAATAAAACAGATTAAAATTGGAAATACAACCCTTCTATCACCGTTCCAGACCAGGTATAATCGATATAGCTGGGATATGCAGAAAGTTAGCAGCTCGTTATACGGTCATAAAAATACCAAGAGGGAGAGAGATTCAAACCCACTATGAAAGCGTCTCCCGTTAACGTCTGGATCGCATATGCAGTGCTTTTCAAAAGATAGATCGGAGTGTTGACCCGGTTGAGAGCTGCCACAGTATTGGGAGAATTGAGAAATGCATCCATCAGCCGTCTTAAATCGACGCCAACGTGCTGTTGGTCTATAAATAATGTCGTCTTGTAAACTGTGCATAAAGCTCACAATAGTGGCCATGATGAACATTGTGAAAGAAGCAATCAGCATTGGCTTGTTGATTAATTGTCGCGGGGTCCTATATTTGCGAAGCAAAATGACCGTCGACGCCACGAACAACACAGTGAAGAGGCCTAAATTATGTAGGTTTACAATCAGCATGGACCCACAACATTATTTTGAACGCACCATAAAGAACCGACTCTACGAAGATGGAAACGAGAGTCATCGAAGCTAGTCCAATAGAGCCACCCATGTTGGCGGGCCTTGTGGGATAATTGATAGCTCACTTTGAAGGCGCTTTTGAGAGAGGTATCCAGCTTACAGTTATGAAGCCTCTTATATGGATATTGTGTTCTAATTAGAGATCCCTTCTTCGCGACATTGGTTGATTCGTTCCTGGCTTGTTTTCATGGATCCATCAATTTGTGTCCCAGGGGGTCCCAGGCTGTCCCAGGGCTTCCCAGGGCATATCTGTGCATATGATAGTCGATTGACTTATCATCTCTTATCATCGCATCGGAGTCTGCTTGAGAATACTGACTGATGCTTGGCTTGATGCAGAAGTCTCGTCTTCATGCGTGTTGACAATTTGAATGAACCACTCGAACGCGGTTTGTCTGCACAATTTACATATATAGCCAGCTAGCAACACTTTCTACACGGTGGAGCAGCTGATCCGCAAGTGAACGCGGCCAGACGCGGGAGAAGTGGAATATTGCTCCAATATTGCTCATCCTTTCAGGCGTAGGGCTACGGTTGCCGATGTGCTACATGTGATCTGTGTCGACTAGATTCTAATGATTATAATCTGATATCTAATCTGATGTCTTATTTGATGTGCACCATCACAACAGTTTGATCGCTGAAAGAGCGCGGGGGTATTGGCGGGGTAGTGTACCATCCGCCTTGTATTTACCTTGCATTCTCATTTGGACCTGCCCACGATAGATATCAATCCAAATGAAAATTGAAAGACAAATGCATTATTGTTATGTTTGGGCAATCACAGCTTCTCGTGAAGTTCAGATGCGTTCCCAAGACAAGACGTATATAGAATCACGACTATAACCGTGAGTACCTGAAACTGTTATTATCGTGCTGGCGCTGAGCGCTGAGCCACCAGACATGGATTTCGGCCACTATAAGTACTCCTACACGTGTGACGTCGGTGTGACTCCCACAAGCGCCCATTTAGCGCCCGTCGACATCGCCCAAGCGTTCGGTGACCTTTGGGTGACCTATGTGTGTTTGCTTACTATTGAACATGACATGGGCAAGCTTAAAGCTGGTTATCGACGTCAAATGTCGAAAGGGACCGTTCACAAATTTCATCCAGTTTTACAGTGCTGTATGAGATTGTACCACTACGAGATAGAGAATACATTGGAATTCATTTGTAAAGTTTTCGCGAGATTTCCAGGGACTTGTAACTTTCAAATTCCTCGCATAGGATTCCAGTTCAACAAACCCTTGTGATGAACACTTGCATTCCAATGAATTCTTTCAAGATTCCATTATAAAACTACCTTGCAAACGTTAGAAGTGTTCCGAAAATTTTATGGTGATTTATGACATTGTGATAAAGCCCTTATTATCTTACGTTTGCGACCAGTGTATGGGATCTTAGCAGAACTTATAGGATTCCTTCACCTAGTGTAGTCGGCTCTTTTTTGGCGATGAAAGCTTGATCTTGTTTGATATAATCTTAAAATCCCAATGATTATCTTATTTTTCGAGGAGTGCGCCTTTCTTCCCTTCGTCATATCCATGCCAGAACACCATCTTGATCATGAAATTTCTCATTTTAGAGGCCATTTTTGGGATGGAAAGGAGGTGACTGACAATGAGACGGCAAAGCACAGGCAAAGTGACCCACAACGGCCCAAGTTTAGGGCCAAATCACGCCTCGTGCCACGATAGTTATGTAAGATTGCATAAAAAGGGACCAAAAACACCCTCATTTCCCAAATAGAAAATTCTCGAACCTGACAAATTTGCCTCACGGGTTCAGCTGTACCTTGACGCTGTACACGACCTGCACGGTCCTTTCTCCGCCCTTTTATCGTATATCCAACGTTGGGCGCGATCCCCGTAGGCGTCGGCTGCTGAGAACGTCGCATTTTGTCCACGACGAACTTGGCCGGAAAGTGATCATGGCAAACAAGAAGGCAAAGGCCGCGCAGAAACGGCAGGCTGCAGCTACCCCAGTTTCGCCCATAGTGCCCATGAACGGCAATGCCAGCAGGTAAGCATGTCTTGTTATTAAGGGAGCAGAAGTAGTTTGATCGAACACGCTGCGATTGTCAGCGAGCCAACGGCTTCAGGCTCGACAAGCCCGTTACCTGCATCACCCAGTCCAGCAGATCCTCCTTCACCTCCCCCGGTAGAACAGGAACCCGAAGACATCATCAAACGGGCAGAGAAGGTGAAAGAGCAAGGAAACGTGGCATTCAAGGCTGGGAAGTATGGCGAAGCAGTGGATCTGTACACAAAAGCTATCGGTGCGTCAGACACATATCACTCGTCGAAATCTAATCGGATATGAATGGACTGCCGCAGAATTGAACCCCATGGAGGCCTCCTACTTGACGAATCGAGCAGCGTCCTACATGTCTTTGAAACGTTTCAGACCCGCGCTCGAAGACTGTCAAGTGGCCACCTCCCTCCAAGCCGCGTCGCCATCTCCCAAGACGCTCCTCCGCCTCGCGCGATGTCAGCTCGCCCTAGCATCGTCCACAGCGGCCGCGTCAACCATCCGCAACATCCTCGCGATCGAGCCCAAGAACGCACAGGCGCTTCTGCTGCGCGATAAAGTGCAGCAGCTCGAGAACCATGTGAAGAACTTTGAGTCCGCACGGCAGAAGAAGGAGTGGGGTCTCGCGCGATTGGCGCTCGATAAATGCCTGCAGGCCATCGAGGGTGAGACACCGCCTGAGTGGCGTTTCTGGCGGGTGGAGCTGGAGCTGTGCAGAGGGAGCTGGGATGCTGCGAACATTGCCGCCAAGTGCGTACTTCTTTTCATGCTCTATCCTAAGACATTTGTTTATTCTCCTATAGTGATGCTCTGCGATTGAACCCCAACTCCCCAGACGCACTAGCATTGCGTGGCCTGGTGCTATTCTTGACCGGGCGCCTCCCAGCGGCGCTGCAGCATGTAACATCCGCATTGCGCCTTGATCCTGGCCATGAGCCCGCGCAGAAGTTGCGGAAACGTATAAAAGATGTGGAGAGGCTGAAAGAGGAGGGCAATGTCGCATTCAAGACCGGCAAACTCCAAGAGGCTTACGAAAAATACAGCGAATGCTTGGAGGTTTGTCTTCATGTTTATCTTTCAATTAGAATACATTTATTTATTGGGTGTGCTATACAGCGCATTGGTTCGTTGGAAGAAGAGGGCAAAGGTGGCCAAATCCGAGCCACATTGTTGTCCAACCGCGCGACGACCCTTCTCAAGGTACGTAGCCCCACCATCTATAAATAACCCCACGCTCAGCCTCATAACACAGCTCGACCGCCAAGAAGACGCGCTCGCCGACACTGACATCTCGCTCGAGCTCGCGCCGAACTCCTTCAAAGCCCTGCGCACGCGCGCGCGCATCCAGCTGCACCTCGAGAAATACGACGCCTCCGTCGCGGACTTCAAGGCCGCGATCCAGCAGGCGCAGACGGAGAGCACCGCGACGGACGCCGAGGTGCGCGCGCTGCGCAACGAGCTGAAGAAGGCGGAGGCCGCGCTGAAGCGGAGCAAGACGAAGGACTATTACAAGATCCTGGGCGTCGCGCGGGACTGCAATGAGGCGGATATCAAGAAGGCGTACAGGCGCGAGAGCTTGAAGCACCATCCTGATAAGGTACACTTGCTTCCCGGGTAGCTCCTTGCGCTACGAATAGTTGCTCATCGATATATTCCTTTTTTTTTTTTTAGGGCGGTGATGAAGAGAAGTTCAAGCTCGTCGTGGAAGCGAACGCCGTGCTCTCCGACCCGCGGAGGCGCGAGCGGTACGACCTGGGCGAGGACGAGGACGGCATGAATGAGGGCGGCGGCATGGGCGGCATGGGCGGGGGGTTCGGCGGCATGAGCCCCATGGACATGGAGGAGCTGTTCGCGTCCTTTGGCGGTGGCGGGGCGCGGTTCGGGGGTGGAGGAATGGGGGGCGGCGGTGCAAGGAGGGGGCATAGTCACGGGTTCGGATTTTGAGTTACGTAGTAGTTGTCAATCCAGTTGTGCTTTTGCTTTTTTACTTTTATCATCGTACTTCTCCGTTCCTTTAAGTCTTTGCTTGCATTCGAAAGCTTTCGAGTTTACCGGCTTACCGTTTGCTTGAAATGGTTTCGACGGTAGACTTCACTTGAAAGTCCGCTGTGGGGGCGATTAAATATGTCTTAAACTCTGAATCTAAACCTATCTAACCGTTCTCTCTTTTGAACACTAACTTCATCTTCAGTTGAGATCTTTCCAAACATCCGGCTGTCAACCTATCTGGTGGAGTAGGTATATAAGTCTATCATGGTGCGTTCCAGGTATCTCAGCATCTCTAAGCTAAATGCGGTCCCGACTCCCCACTTCAGACCGCTTTCGCCACTCGGTTTGAAACGGAGCTCCGCACGAACTATGTTCCTTCCGGACAGGATAGATACGACATCGAAGACCTCCTTGTGCAGCCCCAGAAACGGCTCGCGGAGCTGAACCGCAAGATATCTGACATAGAACAAGAACGATACATTCTAGCCGATGAGATACAGGAACACACCCGTTTGCTTGTGCCCTTCCGCCGCTATCCTGACGACATTCTGCGAGAGATATTCTTGGCTTGCGTTCCCGATAATCACAATGCAATCATGAGCCCCGAAGAGCCCCCTCTTTTGCTGGGCCGTGTGTGCAGCCGCTGGAGGTCTGTGGCGTATAGCACGCCCCGTCTGTGGGCCACACTTCACATCCCAACCCCAGAACGCTTGTGTCAATACGCCCGTTCTGGTACCGAAAACGATTACGAAAAAAAGTTGCTTGCGCGCTACAACAACCGGATCGAGCAGCATATAATCGCTGTCAAGGATTGGCTTCTCCGCTCTGGGTCGTGCCCGCTTTCCATTTCGTTCCATCAGCCTGAAGTTCGCCAAAACCACAATTTTGAAACCTTCGACTGGAATCATTATTTCTCCATCATGGAATCCTTTTCACGCCGCTGGTATCGATTGGAATTATCCATAACAACTGACCAGCTGTCTAGCCGTATGGCCGCTGTGCCCGCAACATCCGTCCCCCTTCTAAAGCATCTTCATCTACTATTCTTTTACGAGGGCTCTAAATCAGCCGAACGATGGGAAACCAGCGGGCTCATAAACTCGTCCCAGCTGCATACTTTGGATATCATCCACCTTCCCTTTCAGCCTACCAAGGTACCGGGCATGGACTGGTCCCACCTCTCCAATCTAAATCTAGTTGGTATGGGCCCGCATGGGCCCTTGCTGAGTCCTTGGCATCGAACTAACATCCAGGAGGCATATTACATCCTTAGCAGATGTCCAAGACTTGTTCACTGCGTGCTGGACATCTTCGATGGTGGTCCAGAATCCATTTGCCCACCTGGCGTTATCTCCCTTCCGTTTCTCCAATCGATAACGATTTTCGAAGCGTATAAATGCGCTGGGTTGTCATTGCTATTCGAGTGCTTTGGCGATATCTAGTGATTGACACGGGTTTTCAAACCCGTGCGGGTTTGGGCCACGGGTTTGCCGGGTACGGGTTGGGGTCTGGCTTCCTCACCCAGCCTCAACCCGTACCCCCAGCCGCGGGTCGCGCGGGTGCGCGGCCGCCCGCGGCCGCCCAATGCCGTGCGATTCAGGCGGAGTTTGAAATCGAAATCAACGAACCAACTTCGTTGATTTCGATTTCTGACCACCTTTCTTCACGGCCGCGTGCCCCTCCCCTTCAATAAGGGATGTGGGCCGGCTCTCGTGCTTCACGCAGAAGGAATTACGAACGCCCCAAGCGCCCCGTAGGTGCGAACGACGGCCAGAGAGCACATCCCGACGGACAGGCGCGAGGACGACGTGCAGCACGAGGACAACGGACAGCACAAGGTCGATGACGGACAGCGCGTGGACGATGACGGACAGCGCGTGGACGATGACGGACAGCGCGTGGACGATGACGGACAGCGCGTGGACCACGGAGAGCGCGAGGACTCCAGCGCACCCGACGCTGACACGGACACGCACACACTGCATCCACCCGAACACACTGTGACGGGCGATGGATGATGACAACGCGGGCGGCGGCAATGACGGACAACGAGGCGACCACGGAGGACGATGCCGATGGCGGAGGACGACGGCGATGGCAGATGAGGGGGGGAGTATGGATGACGATGCGGATGACGCGGAGAACGGAGGCCGACTCGACACCGCGTCTGAGCACACCGACGCAGGCGCACAGGCACCCCGACCGTCTGCATGCACAATGAGTGCTGCAATCGCAGCCTCTGCGGCATGCAGACGCTTGGAGATGCTTACCCGTGGTACTAACCCACGTGGGTTTTTAGACCCTCAAAAGCGGTCGAACCCGCTACCCAAACCCGCCGAAACCCCTACCCACACTCGCGGGTACGGGTTTTCGCGGGTATGGGTACGGGTCGGCCTCATGGTACCCATGGGTTACCCGTGTCATTCACTAGCGATATCACTGCTCTCCGGGCCATATCCTATGAGAGCAGATTATCTCCGTCGAGTAATCGACAATCACCTTTGATCACTCTTCTTGCTCGCACCAACTATCAGATAACTAGTCTATCCATTTCTCTCATCTGTTACACCCTCGTCGACCTTTGCGCCATATTTACGCTTGTCCCAAACTTAACGCATCTCACCGACGAGGTCAACCCCATTTCAGGTGCATATTTGTGGGAAAATCTTGTCCCCTCTTCTTTCAATGTCGAGCGGGCATGCCTTAACTTGTTGGCCTCACTTAACGGACAAATATACTGCCCGCGACTGCAAGTGGTGGAGCTCAAGCAGAAACGTAATTCCAAGCTCTGCGATGAACATATCATCTCTTTTCTTCGACGAAGAATGGATATCAGCAAGTCCCCAACTGCGTGCGTCGCACCCCTTCGTGAATTTCGCGCCGAATTCCAGCAGCCGATGGAGGAGATTCGAGCTCAGCTCTCGGAGTATGTCGAAAACGGATTCTTGACGTTGTCAAGAATCCGATATCCGTTTCCCGAGGTATTCCAGCGTGATACATAACCGAGTTCACCTGACAGAAATCTTTCCTTCGCAATACCGCGGCCACGCTCGTACCGGACTTGTGGAAAGGGAAGGAGGATCAGGGTTCATGCAGGCTATGCCTATTCTATGCTCTAGGTACTATTGAGCTTTCTTTGAATAGTTTAAAATCTCCTCGCAGTCAAAATACTGTAAGTACTACTCTATACCATCGGTGGCGATGTCAAATAGAAGACGCTGTGATTGAAGCGGGCGTCGTAAGAAATTCTGCTTCTATGAAATCATCCACATATTGCTCATCAAATTGCGAAAACGTAGAGGGGACTTCATTCATTTCTTCACGCATGAACGTCGTTCTTCGGAGATTCAGCAACAATCTGGTTAATGGCGGGATGAGTGATGGCTCAGATGGACATGACATTCCAATAGCCTATGATATTATTAATGCTTACCTCGAGCAAATCGTAACTTGGAGACTTTTGAGGAGACCAACAGCTATGGAAGTCGCTGGCGGATACAGGATCCATACGAGGAAATTGGCAATGGCTACGGCTGTTGCATGTAATGTCATCACACAGTCATAGGACGTCTGAATTTTGAAACTTACATAGAATCACTGATGGTAGGTAGATGCAATTGGGTTGGCTTCTGAATTGTAGAAATTAGAATCCTGGAGGACTAACAATTGAAATAACATCAAGGGACATGATTCCCAACTGATAACCTTTACAGCTAGAGGAAAATTGCCCAGCGGCTCTTTCTGATGGCAGAAAGCACACTTACAACTAGTGAAATTCGATTAGTCTATTGGGAGCGTATTAACCATCAAATCACCCACATACCTCTGGGGACGGTGATCGTACAAACAGGGCTATTGATGGCATTCGAAGTAAGTGAAGGTTATGCAGAGGCAACAAAAGAAAAATGTGTATGTGTGTGCCTCTTACAGTAGAGATCAAAAGCAAGTCCGATAGGAGGTATGTACCGGTTCTATGAGCAATGGAATTGTGGTTGATAATAGCCGATATGTATAGGTTAATAATATACGTACCAGAAAGAATAGCCATGTACCTAGAAAATAAATGCAGGATTTGAGCCAGATACACGGCGCAGTAATCTCCTGTCCAGGGCCCCATCTACTCTACTTCCGTGAGTGTTACAAAAGGCAGAGGAAGCAGGTTTTCGGTGTTTCTTTTCTATCAGACAGCACGGAATTGAGACTGGCGTTATATTAATGTATTGCGTACGCCGACTTCAGGAGTTCGCCCACCAACTCTTGTGATCATCAACCATATATAAATTGAAAACTATGTATAGAATCGATGTATAAAATCGCGTGCATCGTTGATAAGTCAAAGAGAGCTGAGATCGGATGATAGGACCATCTACGGAGTCGATATAGTGCTGATCCCACCATCGTCGTTCGTCAGAGGTAATTTAATTAAACACATGAGTATAGAAAGAGGATATAATCTTCCATCCTACTCGTTGGTCTCAAGGGCAACCCACTCTCGGTGTAAATCGCATCTATCGTTTTCATCTGCGCAATGCTACCTTCGCTTTCGATCCACCAAACCGGATGCCTGCCTCTGAGTTTGTCCACAAATGCCTCCATCTGATACCGGTAAGTCGACCAAAAAGCTTCGCCTCGGTCCTTCCACAACGGGCCACCTTTGTAGACGCGCTCGTACGTAGTCTCGCCTGTCTCCTTGATGGTTGTGGCGAGGTAATGATACGCATGTGGCAGAACGGCGTTGTAGAAATAGATCTCCGCGAGATCCGTCTCGACGCGAATGGACGGGAGTTCCCACAGGCGGGGAATGAAGCCATAGGCAGGACGACGTGCCATATCAGTGTAGATTGTGCTACAGATGCTGCTCTGGTCGGCGTGTTTTTCGATGTTTGGCAGCTTGAATCTCATCGTCGCCAGCATCGAGCTGTCCACTCGTGGATCCTCGGAGGGCGTAGCGGCCGCGTGAAGGACGTCGGGGGTAGCTGAATGTAATACGAATCGGGTCAAGTTGAGAGCGGCGGGCATGTTCATGAGACTGCCGCCAGATAGATCATACCTCCAGTGAACATCATCCGGAGGAAGAGGCGGCGATGATGCCATTGCAGCATCGATCTTGGTGATCGCCCCGAACATTTTGCTGTCCAGGATTTCTCGAAAGCGGTGCGCGGCGGGGTGGAATTGCCAGGCAGATGACTCCATAAGAACCTTACTGCATGTTTCTGATTTTCTCACCAACGTCTCTGCCTCCTTCGCATTGGAGGCCAGAGGTGTCTCCACTAATACGTGTTTGCCGGTGCTGAGCGCCTTGTACGCCCATTCGAAGTGGAGGGCAGTCGGGAGAGCGATGTAGACGAAGTTGATATGTGGATCAGCAAGGAGGTCCTCGTACGAGTCGTATGATTTCGTGAAGTTGTATTTGGAAGCGAGGGAAGAAGCTATAGATGCATCGTGGGATGCTATAGCATGGAGAATTACATCTGAGTGGGTCTCCGCAGGCCTGATGACTACATAGTCCTTTCAGTGCCGTAGAGCGTCGAAGATTTTTTATCCCACTTACCTACCGCCGGATCTATGTCTCTGAACGATAAGACACCCAATTTCAGGGCGTGTTCTGTTTTCTTGGGTGCGGGGTGTCGCCGAGCATTGATATAATCCAAGGTAGACGCGTACGCTTGTAAGAGGTGGGCCATATGGCTGAAGTTTAAGTGACTGAGGAGGCTCGATTCACATTATATTACATGCCACTGACGCTGAACCATCATGATGTCACCGTCCATAGGAGTGTAATCGAGTTTGCTTCCGGGGCGAACTTCGAATATTCAAGATGCCTAGTTTGTGCCTAGTGCAATATTCGCCCTGCGACTCTGAATCTTGGCTTGATCCAAACTTCTTCTGAACTGTCAGATCAGTTATTTCCGAAGGTTCTGCCTGGGTTCAGCTTAGGTTCAGCTTGGGTTCAGCATTAATAATGTCTGTCGGGTCTGTGAGTGCTGCTTTAAAACATGATCTTCACGGATTTCACAAACATCAATTTCCACTATTCCATGTCCTTTTGATCTCGAAGCAGAGTGAATAACGATTGCAATAACGATAGGACAAGTAATATCTGCTCAGCTGGAAGTTGGTTGAATGCAAGACGTTTGCCAGCGAAGCGTCGGCCCGGATAGGACCCACACGTGGGGGAATGTTAGGGCAGGCATTTTTGGCGCTGAGAAAAGTTTGGCGTTCAATGTTCCTTTTCTTGTAGCCATTCCATGCCAATTCCATGCTCATCTATTTCTATTGTTTATTCCATGCCCGGCGCGTCTCCAACGTTCGACAGTCGAATGCGCATGATTGGAGCTCCAAAGCTTCATATTTCTTGATCAAGCTGACCCAATTTTCCTGGAGGCGGGCTGTCATTACGAAGGAACATTGCACTGCGAAACCGCTTGAGGATGAATTCTAACACTTCTGTTGTTCGTCCTTTGTTTTTCTGGTTCCAACACTTTGAACTACCTGCAAGTGTATCCGGACTTTTAAGAAGTCTTCTCTTCAGACTGTGAACCCCATGCATCGGGCCGCAAGGAATTCTCTGACACGTCTTCCTGGAGTTTATCTATTATTGCATGATTTTCGTCCCACAATCCTTCCGACCATATGTACGACTCACGTCATTGATAACAGCTTTCATATATAGGTTCAACTCTTGCCAACTACCCCGCATCTTTCTTTGCGAATTGCGATGATGTTCAAGTTGCTCCCATTATTGTCGTGTCTTATCGGTACAAGTTTCTTTGTTCATGCTTCGCAAGTACCATTGCAACTTTTCAGGGCCCCAAAGCTAGGAGTGCGCGAGGATTTGACAGAGCCTCAGCTGGTTGATAGGGATAATCTACTTACTAGCAACACAGCGATGTTTATAAACGTATGTTTTGCGTTTCCTTTTCGCGCGCAGTTGAAGAGCTGTCGCCCAATTAATCCCAGATCCCCATCGATCATTTTAACCATAAAACGACGGATTCCTTTCAAAACAGGTACTGGATCAACGCGACATATTGGGAACTTGGAGGACCTGTATTCTGTGAGTATTGCAATACCTCACCAATATGTTCGATTGTTAAACACAGAGTCATCCAGTGTTCGATTCAGGAGAACAAAACGCGGAACCTCTCCTCCCATATTATCTTCAAGTATGTTTTTGTAGTACGGACTGTCAGCTGCGCTGGCTCATAGAGGATGAACGCAGGAATATCATGGCTTGTCTGCTACAATGCGTTTGGCGAAACGATACAACGGCCTTGCGATCCTTTGGGAACATCGATTCTACGGAGCTTCTCTTCCGTTTCCCGTAAACGTCAGTCCCTTCAGAATCCTTGCTATCATGGCTAGCGATTCTAAATCATGACGATTATCACTCAATAGGCAAATACAACGGCGGACCAATGGCAGTTTCTGACCACAGAGCAAGCTCTTGAAGACATCGTTTTCTTCTCCAATTCGTTCCCACATCCATCCTCCAACCCGCTTCCAAACCATTCTACTTCCAGCGCGTCTGATCCACTCCAGGCGTTTCCCGTGCACCCCAGCACGACGCCGTGGGTCATGCTCGGCGGCTCGTACCCGGGCATTCGCTCCGCGCTGATGCGCATCCGGAATCCTGAGGTGATATTCGCTTCGTGGGCATCTTCCGCTCCTGTCGAAGCGCAGGTCGATATGTCAAGTTATTACAAGGCGGCTGAGCGCAGCCTGACAAGAAATTGTTCGGCCGATTGGGTTGCAATTACAAAGTAAGTACATCGCATCTCAAGCTCGGACGCGGCGTCTGCTTAACATTTTCTTCGTCTTCGCCTTGTTTCCAGATATGTTGATGATACATTGAATGGGAGTGATGAGACCGCATTCGTGAACCTCAAGTTCGATCTTCTCAAAGCGCGTTTGAGCGGCCCAGGGGGTAATACAACTGGCGCGGACGGCTTAACCATGGACCAGGCCAATAAAACGAGTAACGTCGACGCAGCCTCGATCCTCATGGATCCCCTTGATTTCTATCAGGTGAGTCTTTGCCTAGATTCTCCTATTCTGCCGGGGCACCCGAAATTTGAATGACGAACATAATATTTATTTAGTATTACGGATTCGAAGCTTCACTGTTGCCTTTTTGCAACATCCTCGAGACACAAAATAGTACCGCCGCTCCAGTGGAGGCAGGTGTCGTGACGCAGCTTGGTATAGACGTCGGCCTCAAGTCTTTCTTGACCGCGCTTGCCGAAGTGGACTATGATGCGATCCCGGGAAATGCGGACGATCCAGTACAAGACCGTTCGTGGATGTGGCAATATTGTTCAGAATACGGTCCGTATTTCCACGCTGTCGTTTGACTCGGTGGAGATTAATACTAAAACAAGAAAATTATTGAATAGGCTATTACCAACGAGGCGACCCAGCCAATCCATTGTCTATCGAAACCTCCTTTATTTCGCTGGAACTGTTCCAACAGCAGTGCAACGACGCGTTTCCGAAAGGCCTACCGTCTTCACCTCAGGTTGGTAACGTGAACAAATACGGCGGATGGAACATGAGTCCGTCAAACGTCATGTTTTCGAATGGAGAATGTGTGTGCGGCCGTCGTGTTCTTATTCTGCCTTCTCGTTTCTAACGAACACCATATTTCTTACCTCGTTCAGTTGACCCATGGCGAACCATGGGGCTGGCATCAATTGAATCCAACGCCCCACAACGTGTGCCCTCAGTATCTGTACCAGCGTAAGTCTATTCCGACACACACAGACTGCTTCGCTCGTTTGGCAAAAAAAAGACTTAATTTACCTGTCAGATGTAACACGAGCAACGGCACGACGCCCAAATCTTTCTTTGGCATCACCTACGACGGGATGGTCCATGTATCGGACATGCGCGTACTCCTCACGCCGGATGCGAACCACAGCGACTTCAAGACGGTCGGTTTCTACAGCCCCATATCGCAGCAGCCGTTCTACGCTGGCCTCGGGCTCTTCCAGTTGGCGTTGGACGAGTGGCTTCCCTGCTTCGGGAAATAAGCGCATTATGCCGATGCCTCACAGAATTTTTGGTCCAACCAAAAATGCAGCGTACCATGTCAAATGCGATTTGTTCGATTGAAAATCTTGCGCTGACGACTGATGAACAGTGCTATATTATTCCCATGAAACATTTGATACACTAATAAATCTGTGTGATGTCAATCTACAGAAGGTGTGAGTCCGCGTTCTCGGTTTCTACAGAGGAATATGCAGAGCGAAAGTGTAAGTAAAGCTGTCCGTTTGTCCATGTGGTGCGTAAAAATGATGTAATGCTACAATAGATTACGGGGATCCTTCGAATGAACGAGGAATGACGATAGTAGGATTCGCAAAGAGAAAGGAGATGAGGTTTCAGATTTGAGGGAGGGTAAGGAGATGCGAGAATACAAGGAGAGGAAGTGATAAGTTATATCAATTCAAAACAAACAAGTGTGGTTGTGGGTCGTCCATAAGAGATGGTAAAGTATGGCAATGGTAGCAAGGTTAGAATTAGAACGTCCTTGACCCACAGGATGATATACCCAAAAACAAACCATATAAAAAGTCCGCAAGGGCAAAACACAGTAATACACCAGCCGCCTCGCATTTTACAACAGAAGGGAGGAGGCAACCAAGGGCAAAAGGAGACCCGCGGCCCATTGGCACGCGCCGGCTGCAGAAAATCTTGTGCTGATGCCGCTGCTAGCCTTGGAGGTCGCGGCCGCGGCCCCGCCGCCCGTATTCGTCGAGGCTCCGCTGGCGGTGGTGGCAGTGGCATTAGGGGAGTAGGCAGCTAGAATGATGGACGCGCCAATCTCCGCGAGAGCGTAGGTGGGGGACATGAGCTGAAACAAAGTAATTCGATTAGAGTGTGGGAAGATGGGTCACCCGAGGACGACGTACATGTGCAGAGAAAGACACAGGGAACACCGAAGAGTCAATGACACGGACATTCGCTTTACAAAAATACTGATCAGCAATCTCGCGCATCTTATAAAAACAGCCACCACCACTCACCCGTGCCATAAACCTGCAGCTTCGCATTCACCACACCGCCCTTCGCCAGGGGCAGCATCGCACATGTGCCACACGGGTGGAACTCGGTGCCCACCGTAGTCCGCAGCCACGCCTCGATGTCGGCGTCGCTTTGCACGGTAGGACCGGGGGTGACCTCGGCGCCGAGGGCGCTGCTGAGCGGGGGTGCAGCGGCGATCTGGCGTGCGAGCTTGACGCCTTGGCGCAGGACGGTGATATCTTCATAGGAGGGGGGATTTCAGAATCGGGGAGAAGAGAAAGTAAAGGAGCTTACCTGCGGGATGCGAAAAATATTGCGGGTCGATGACGGGCTTGTCATATATCGAGGACGAATTGATGTATATCCGTCCGTGACTTCAAAATTCAAAGAAAGTTATTAGGACACCACATCTTCATCTCGAAATACAATTCAAAACAAATGCACACCTCAAAGGCTGCTGGCCCGCCGCCTGCACCGCAATCTGATTCGCAGCGTTGATGCTGAGCAGAATCTCCACAAGCCCAGTAGTGGGGTACGTGGTGTTCACGGTCGTGTCATAAATCGCCTTGTAGCCCTCGATGACAGTGCTGTCGGTGGACGGCGCAAGCGTGGTGGCGGCGACGGATGAGCTTGGGATGCCATTGATGAAGCTGGCGAAGGAGTCGGAGCCGCCAAAGAGGAGGGTCCCGTTGATATAGGCAATCCCGCTGTTGATGAAGGAGCCGAACTCGGGGGTTTTCTGGAGGAGGATGAGGAGGTGAGAAGGGATATAGTGAGCATGGGAGAGGCGAGGCGTACTGAGAAGTCGGAACCACTGGCATATATCGATCCTTGAGTATCAACTTTAGCCTCAAACGAGACACTAGCAGCCTAGAAAACAACAATAAATAGGATGAAAAAGGGCAATAAACGCTTCGAGAACAAGAGACATACAAGATGGTCTAACAAATGCTGCCCGACGCCGGGAAGTTCAGCCTGAACAGCAACATTCGCCGCCTGGAGCACATCGGACGGGCCGACACCGCTAACCATCAACAAGTGCGGGCTTCCCATGGCGCCTCCAGCGATGATGACCTCCTTGTTCGCAGTGACGTTCTGAAGCGCAGTACCCGCGCCAGTGGAGAACTGGACCCCGCTCGCCACGCGGTTGCCGGAGACCAGGGCATCGGCAAAGACAATGCGCTCCACTGTTGCGCCCGAGATAATGTTCAGGTTGGGTCGCGGGGGCAGGATGTCGATATAAGCGGTTTTAGAGTAGGAGCGCGTCCAGTTGGCGGGGTTTTCTGAGCTGGTGCAAAAGAAGCCGCCGATGTTGTCGCCGGAGTAGGCGTCTTCGGAAATGGAGACGCCTGCTGCAGAGAGCGAGGGTAGCCAAGAACCTGTAACGGGAACCATGCTATATATTTTGTCACCAGTGAGCCAAAAGTGAAGTCGGCTGGAATGATTTGAAAAGCGCACTATGCGGGGTAGGTGGTATGTAAATTGCCTGAAGTACCATGACTGGATGCCGCATACTTAATCCCAGCGGCAGATTCAGCGGCGTCAACGGGGGCGGAAAAGTTCTCCGTCTTCTTGGCCGCATCGAAGAAGTTCTCCCAGGCCCAAACGTCGGCGGCGGTCTGATCATCCGACGCGATGAGGGCACTCCACGCGTTGACCTGTACCGCGGGTGGGCGCACCACGTACATTCCATTTACAGCCGACGATCCACCAAGAAGCTGTAATGGAAATCCATTAGTCGTTACAAGAACAATATACTCTGACATGCACAACACGGACCCTTCCTCGTGGTTGTGCCAAATTGCGCCCAGCAGCGTTGGGCTGCGCAACGGTCGTGTACAGCCAGTCGTAAGGCTCTGCATAAAGCAGAGATTGGAAGTATGTCGCCATTGGAGTATCTAGATGATGCCAAAGTCATGGGCGAGGTGTTCGTTTGAAGGGCGAGTAAGAGCTACTGACCGATCCTCGCCTGGACGTCATCGCCCGACGGACCCGCCTCCAATACAAGGACGGTGGTCGACGAGTTCTCTGAGAGACGCGAGGCGAGCACGAGGCCCGCGAGACCCCCGCCGGCGATGATAAAGTCATAAGAGTCGCGCATTTGCGCCGGGGTCACATAGTCGCGGGGATTGAAAGAAGGCGAGGGAGACGAGTGGTGGTTGAAATGAGTGTGGTAATCATGAGAAGGTATAGCAGAAACCAGGGACTGAGAGAGAGCGGAGATGCCTAGCAGGATCTGGAGAAGATCCTTGCCCAGTAGCATAGCAGAGTGAGTGGAGGTAGAAAAGCGAAAGACGCTGAAGTATTAGAAATTCGTGATGTAGGCGATTTTGCTCGACTCCACCAGCTCTTGGCGTTTATATCCTTCCGCGTGCGTAGCAACCCGCGGAACGGTCAAACCTCGAAGCCTCAAGGCCACAAGCTCAAGGCCTTGATAAGATCAGCCTGGCCACCAATGCCCGGTTCGAGGCTACTCGAAAAACCTCCGGAGCGCGGCGTAATCGCACACGACCACCTATATCCAACGTCCGGGAGCTTACGGGAGCGTTCGGGTCGTTGTGCGCAACTCTCAAGCACCGTAAATACATGCCGAATAAAGATTTCATAGTTTGCATTCGAATGAGGCGCTTCAACTGCAATGAAAAGGACTAGTCGAGTACGCGGAAAGTTGTGAAGTCAGCCAGAATTGTTTGGAGATTGGGGCAGAAGGATGAAAGGTCCGGGCCAAGGCTTCGCCCAGACTTCGCCTAGTTCCTTGTCATGTGACGTCCTGCGTGCGGACCTTAAAACAGAAAAGTTAGACGCAGCGGCGGTGACTGACCGCCTGCACAGTGGAAGTCGAAATTCCATCCTGTAACTTCGGAGGCTTGTCGGAGTCCACGAGCAATTGTTACCAGGTTATGTCGTGCAGGTTTCATGAGGAACGCCTCATGTTCTAATGAACATGGGATGCGAGGCGACCGAAGCACCGTCTGTCAACTTGAATAAAGCAGTAACATCTGATCTTTCGGAGATGTGTATCTGTGGAATGTTGAAGTGAACACAGTCAGCACTTCCATTCTCCGATTTTATTGGAGAAAAACTGATCAAATTGAGTCATGCTGAGTAAACAGATTGAAAGCCCTGCTATTTTGGTGAAATAATGGGTTGGCATTTGTACACTTATTGGTAAGTTCTCGATGCAGGTGCTGGTTGGCAATTGGAAGGTGCGTATTCATTATATCTGTTGCAGTCATATTAGTTCCTTGAATATACTCGTGTGTACAAATCAGGCAAGGGCACTACCTAATTTGGCAAGAACGAAACCATTGACAACGTCGATGTAGGTTCCTCTGTTGAACTGTGCACTTCTCGCTGTATATCGCATGTATTCGAACAAGAAAAATAAATGAGGATCTCACTGACGACTGTTTAAACGTTTAGGTCCGGCAGGCAATTAAATTACTCTAATTCTTTACAATATAATAAGTGAGAACAGCGTCCAAGAGACTTGAGAAAGAGTGACATAGAAGACAAGGGTGTTTACAAGGTGTTCAATAACATTGAAAGCGTCTCAGCTCCAGCTTAACGCATAGGTGTACAGGAATAGACGATTCCATCGCTATCTTTTTCGTTCGCATCCACCTGCGTTAAGTGTCACATTTGTGATGTTCTTCGCAGCTCATCATATCCAGGCGGTGCATCATATGAGTGCGATACCTGCTCTAGGGCGCTCTCCAGCCTCCTCACATGGTTCGTGAGCTGCTCCAGCCTGTCCCTCATCTCCGACGCACTGTCCGTATCCTCGCTCCCCACCGCAAATGCCGGACTGCCAGGCAAGCTAAACTGCGTTGCGCTAGCCGCAGACGCTGTGATGGAATTAGAAGAAAAGGTAGCGCCAGTCGTAGTACCCGTCCGTAACGCGCTTATTTCCGACAAAACGCGCTCGCGTTCAGAGCGAAGTACGTCTTGGGAAACTCTGCCAGCGATCTTCTCCCCGGAGAGACTCACGGAGGGCAGAGCTGGGATGTGCCCTGGGCCGGCGCTAAAATTCCCCAATGCTTCTCTGCTCTTAGCACTCGAGAGGTCGGGCGACGGTGACCCATCCAGCGAAGCCCTGGTGCTCAAGACGAAAGGCGATATCGAAGGCAGCGACTCGGTGTCGGTGCGGTTGGGTACGAAGGGTCTTTGAGCATAAAGTCTATCCACTAGAGCTGAGGGATCTTGCTGGGTCACGACGGTATACGAGTTGGTGGTGTCGGGTGGTGTACTCAATACCGCTTCGCGCTGGCGACGCTGGTGCCTCCTCCGCCGACAGAGCAGAGCCGTGAGAAGGAGGATGATTACGAGGATGCCACCTATAACTCCGCCAACAATGGCGCCAACTGGGGTGCTCCTGGACTTCGGTGCAGGAGAGATGGCCGACCCGTCCGCAGAGCTCGAGCTTGAGGGAGTTATAGACCCGGCCGCGGAATTCGAGGTGGTTGTCGCTGGTCCCTCCGACAAATTCACAGAATTCACAGACGCTGTGGGTGATGAAGGTAAAATTAGTTCGGATGATGCGACTTGAGAAGATGTTGTAAAAGCTGTACTTTGAGTTCCCACTGAGAGAGACAGGCTGGTGGGCTGTGCTACCGTGGTCTGTGTCGCGCTGCTGCTAAAACAAATCAAGATTAGCGACAGAGTCAACAAACACGATTTAAGTATAATTATGAGACGACCTACGTTGTGACGGTGGGAGTGGATGACGGAGAAGCGATTATAATTTCAAAGGGTTCGGAATTCCCGAGTAAGGTCGAGTCCACGCTGCGCAATAATCAGAATGAGAGAAAATAATTATATGAATTCTTACCTCGAATTCGCATGAGCATCTATCGTATAAAACCTTACGTTTTATGATCTTCGTTAAATAAGAAAAACGAGCAACAAACAACACTCACGAATGCAGCGTCAACGTTGTGGGTATCTGTATACTAAACTGCTTCGGCGAGAAAGTCATAGCCACTGAAAAGGGGAAATATGGCCGCGCATCTCCAGCATTACCCTCCTGGACTTGAATGAGCATCATACCCAGCGTCCCACTGGGAATGGGGTCGGCGACGAGGGTATAAGTTATCGTGTCGCCTGGTTTGAACGTAGAGGATGGGGTCTGAACCAGCACCTGGAAGCTTCCAAGCACAATACGTGGCCATGATAGCAGACATCTGGGGTGGTGGTGAATGAGAACTTCAGGGAGTGAGTTCGAATTGAGTGACGCGCGGACTCACAGCAACTTCAAAGGAATGTACATGCCGCTACTGGCCAACTTGTCTGAGAGATTCAGAGAAGGAAAAATGCGAAGAGAAGGTAACGGAATAAAATTACTCAATACCTCGCATTACTTGGCTCGCACCAGGCTCAAACCTGATTCTGTGAGTACTTATTTTTAGCTGATGCCATCAGAAGAAAGCAGACAGATGCGATCTGGATGCGATTCTAGTCAAAGTGAGTCACGAGACAAACGAATTATGTCGAAATGAGAAAGCAAATCTTTCTCAGTTCTTCACCTCGATGGCAAGATCGGTGCGCTCACCTCGTCGACACACAAGCTCCAAGAGAGCACAAGGGCTATCAATCAAAACGAAATTATTACTATAACAAGGGAGTCTACGACGTGGACTAATAATAGACTTGGAGCGGACCATGCAGCTGGTATTATCGAGCAAGTATTCCACCTCAGCCTGGATATGGGTGCCTGTAAACTTTGCCTTCCATCCGCTGTTGCCACCTTGTTGCAACTGTTTTCATATAACTTATGTAGGAATTTATGGAACACTTATCCATGTTATACGTCTGACGCTTCTTGACTCAATTGGAGGTACAGATTGGAGTGTGAGTGCTCGCGAAGGTTTACGTACCGCTGGCGGGAGGCAGTGACAACGCCTCGATTTTCCAACTTCTGCAAAACAATGCCTCTGATCTCGATCGCCAACGCCGAGCTCTTAAAATATATTCGGGTGCCATTGTTCTCTAATGATTGATATACACGTCCCAAATCTTGCCCGAATCACTTGAAAATCTTTATGACATGTCTCTTGATGTCTTCCACGAAAAAAAATTATAAAGTGATACATCTGCTTCGTTTATCATTATTTCTACACCTTAAGCAATAACTCAAGTGCTCAAGCCTCATGTCTCATTTTTCAAGGCCTCAGCCTCAAGCATCGTGCGTTGATCATCGTGCGTCGGGACTCGTGCAGGCCGCAGGTGCCATTCCAGAGCCGCCCACGTGTCTAATTCTGCGCCGGACCGAAATTAATGTTACTCGTGTTTGCAACGAGGCAGAATTGCAGGTTCACAAAATACTAGCGCCGATTCCACTTTCTTCCTCCCATCTTCCTTTCCATTCAAAGTCCAATTCTCCATCTCTGTAAACCATAGCCATCTGTTCAAGATTGTATTACTTATTTGCTTTCTTGGTATGTCTGTCTTTCTTCCGAATGGCACAACGTTGCATTGTTTCTTATCTGTGAGATCCGGACTCCGACTCCGACAGAACATCGCCAGCACTTATAGCACGATTTGTGCTTGAATTCTTCCCATTATCTACCACCTATCCACCGCAAATGTTTCCTGACGTAGGGGAATTTAACCTTGTCATGGCTGGTCTGGCAACGTTCGCCGCCACCGTGGGCTACGCTTGTACACGCCGCCTAAGTACAAGCTCTGCGAGCGCACGCCCCGACCTCCATCTTCTTCAACAGCAAACGGAGTCCGACATGCAGGTTGACATCGATAACGACGTTAAACCTGCAGATGACGAAAAGGAGAGCATGACCATGGAGCACGATAGCATCTCACCTGTGTCGGTTCCACCCGTCACTCAGGCTCCACCTACTGCAACCACTAATACTATCACTGTGTCTGCATCTGTGCCCTCGGTCCCGGCCACGACGCTTCTCACACCCGTCCGCCGAGAGTCTCTCAAACGTAAAGCTCCGGAAGACGGATTCGACGAGCCGAATGTTGTGCGTGTTATCTATTAATCTTCTGACATCGAGGCTTCATCTGATTGACTTTATTTTTGGGGTTTGACAGGAAGATCGAGGTTATCCTTATGTCAGTTTCCCGTTTCAATTAAATATTCTCAAGACCTGGGCGCTTGCTGACGAAGATAACGCCCTTCCCCACACATCAATTCGCTGCTATTGTGTACTTAGAACTTGGCCAATATCTATCCTAACAAACGAAGCCGGACACCTTCCTCTGACTCTGTCGTTCGTTGTCTCCTCCTGGCTTATTTTTATTCGCTAAAAATAGCCCTTGCAGGCGTCTACCCCATCTATCTCATCCCAACTCACGCGCGAGCCATCCCCAACACTGGAATCAACTATTGACACTACGTTCGATGCTGTCGTAGTAACTGTGAGCGTCTACTGTGTTAATCCACAATTTACTTAGGCTTACACCACCCTCCAAACAGCACATGGAAACATCATCAACATCAGTATCAGCATCCGCCGTGTCAGAGCCATGCTCTACCATCGACCCCGCTCCAACTCCAGCAACGGAGCCGCCAACTTCACCCTCACCTGTGCCTTCTCCCAAAGCCGCTGTACTTGAAATTCAAGAACTCGAGGACGCAACCCCAGCGCCTGCGCGATCACCGACTCCAGTCTCCACCCCTCTCTTTGCCCCCTCTCCTCTCTTTACAGCCGTTGCACGAGCGCCAGTTGGGTTGGCGCTCGCTGCGGACACGGAGAAGGTGGAGTCCAAGATCCCGATGGCTGAGGCGCCATCGCTCCCGCCTGCGCCTTCACCTCTGCCCGCCGCGCGCAAGCCATTCGTACGTCCCCATCTCGATCCTCGCCTGCGGTATCGCGTGCTGATTCTGTACTGTGCAGGGGTTCGCCGCATTCGCGAGCCAGGACGCGTTCGCGCCGGCGCGGCCCACGACGCCGAAGAGCACCTTCGTGCGTGCTCCCTCTTTTCGCTTGCCTAGACGATTTGCGGTGCTAACACCATACACGCCTCCCCCTCTAGACGTCCACCCCCAGCGCGTTTGCCGCGTTTGCCGGCGCAGCGTCGCCCTTCGCCGCCGCCGCTGCGCTGAACAGGCCCGCCACAGCAGCGCCGTCCCTCTTCAGCCCCACGCCGACGTCGTTCTTCCGCCTGAAGCCCGCGACGAACACCGTCAACAGCGGCGCTTTCGTGCTGCCTAACGCGAACATCTTCGGCGCTCCCGCCGCGGGTGCACATAATATTTTCGGCGCAAGCGCTGCGGCTGGGAATATCTTCGGCAATGGTGGCGGCGGCAGCAAGGACGTGAAGCCTACCGAGTTGGTCGCGGCGGAGAAGTTCCTGGATGATGTCCTGGGGTCCAAGACGGCAGTTGTCCCCGCCAATCTGACCGGAGCTGATGTGGCGAAGCAGGAGGACGACGCCCAGGAGAGCACGAAAAACGTCAGCGGCGACGCTGAGACACGGGAGAAGGAAGAGCGGGAACGAGGGGAGAGGGAGAAGGAAGAAGGGGAGAAGGAGGCAGTGCGCCGCGTTGCGCGTGCGAAGGCTGAAGAGGAGATGCGCCTGCAGGAGGCGCGCGAGAAGCAGGTGCGCAAGGAGGCGAAGCTCCGCGAGCGCAAGACCGGGCACGCGATTGTCGAAGCAAACGCGACAGCGCCGACGGAGAAGTTTATCCGTGAGTGCCTTTAAGTCGTGGTTTTATTTTCATTGTTGGGATACTGATATTGGTATGTTTGTGCGCGCGCAGCTTTGACAGGCGAAGAGGACGAGGATGTTGAGATGGAGCAAAGGGCCGTGAAGCTGTACATCAAACGTGGCGATCGTCCTTTCTCAGAGGGCATTCCAGGCCTCATCAAGTTGCTTGTCAATCGCACTACAGCGGAGGAGCGAATCCGTTAGTATCTTCTCCTTTCAGCGTTTGTTTTATTGTACTTATTTCATCTAGTTTTCCGCCGCGAGCCGCTCTTGAAAGTGTCCATGAACGTGCGCGTGCAGCCAACGGTGCGCATCACCTTCGTTCCAGAGGAGAACGTGCTGCGGTGTATCCTCAAGGAGATGGTGCCCCCTGCTGAAGGCGAAGATGGTGTACCCAAGCAAGAGGTGGCGATCTATGTGATCAAGGTTCGCGTTTTCGTTCACAGATTCAAGAATGTGTGCTGATTAGTATCACTATCTCACTTTTAGCCAGCGCGCGCAGGTTCAAAGCAGGACTTCAAGGCCTTTGCCGAGGGCCTCATGGAGCGCTCGCAGTTGAAGGAGGGCGCTGAGAAGCTGAAAACGCGGTCGGCATGATTCACGGTCTCCGCAATGCATTGCCTTATCCCCCCAATTTCGGTGGTATGCTTTCGCCGCCCAGGGATATGCGAGTGCATTCAAGCTTCCTCGGCTATGTCGGTGCGACATGAGATGTCAGAAGGTCCCCCCTTCATTCGATAAATGCTTCCCTTTATTTCGCCATAGGCCTAATGCCTATTACTCCGCCTCCTGCTTCCCATTTTGGTGGCCTCATGACAGTCGACCACGACTACGATTACGATTACGATCTTATCTCACTCATACCCCATCCAACGGGATGAATCTCTGTAAAACGCTTTGCGATACACGGCATACGATCGATGCACTGGTTGTATTCACACGATGCATGTATCCATTTGCCCATCTTCACTCTTATCCTTTTAATGTTTCTAGCTATGTTTTCGACCTACGGTGTACGATTTACTATTTCTGCGCATTTTCAAGATCTCAACTCATTTCCGTCTATTCATTCGCATCTCGCAATGCGCATATCATACCCACGCTATCCCAATACCATACACTATTCTTGCATTTGTATCCTCTGTATTACCAGCTTTGCGACGAATATCCCATAATCTATGTACACCAAGGGAGCAGCAAGAGATAAGAACATCCGCCAGGCTGGCTAACACTAGAGATTCAGAAAACAAGCATTGCGCTATATTTCATCAGCAAATGTCCAAGGAATACCGAATAATGTACGAAAAGGAAGAAGACAGGGATGTAGATAAGATCAGACTGCGATCAGCTGCGATCAGACACATATAAAAAACTCACATGTGGCACAGCGACAAATTCTGGGAAATTACCTGACTATTGTACTTATTGAGGTAGCATCGCCAGCGCACGGCAACAGACAACCGCTGCATGCGCCTCCTGTCAGAACCATCTGCATCCACTTCCAGACTAGTCTTGCCAGTTGACGACTAACGATAAAAGATGATCGATGATCGATGAAGCTTTGAAGCTTGAAGGCGATGATTAGCGCCCAAATTTAGACTGCGAGCGCACTCAGGGGCGCTTTCGAACGTTCAGAACTTCAGCCCCAAGCTGCCGGAGTGTTATGCATCTAATCAACATACAATCAGCATACAATCAACATCCAATCAACATCCAATCGATTACTTATCAGTGTCCAATCAAGGTCCAATTTGATGTTGCTACTTTACACGCAACCTATACGACAATAATGTTTGAACAGGTTTGAACTGCGTGCGGAGGTTTGTGGGACCCTTGCTGCGCTCATATCGTTAACATCTCCATATACTTGCCATCTACTCGAAAGAATGCAGCGTGTTACATGGCGAATAACCTTCCAAGCAGATTGGCCACCCCTACAAGTGTAAGTTCTATATCTCTCACTCGTAAATCCTTCTGACATGAATCTGACATTGGAGCACTTCCACGTAAAAAAGATTTAGGAAACGCCCTTGTTATTGGTATAAGTAGCTTAGACGAATCTGACAAACGGTGAGTCGATGACTCGCTTTGCCTGTGCATTCTGACGTTTCATTTCGTCGATTAGTCTCCTCAAGGTGGATCGGCTAAAATTCGCGGTTGATGTACTTATCAGACTAAAATGTTATAAATAGATATGGCAGTTGGTATAAAATAACGGGCATCTTTCCCAAAAATTCCAAAGCAAGGTGAACACCGAAGTACTTGCCCCAGAAACATGTCGCGCACCAAGCCCAGTCATTTAGTCCTTCTGGCGATCCCAGCATGGGGTAAGCATCTCGATGCTAGATCTCATAAACTGATAACATACTAACAACATATCTGTCATCTTTCTTTCCGTTCGTTAGGCCATATCAGACCTTTGCTAGTATTGGCTGCAAGGCTGGTCCTGGAACGCGATGACCTCGTCCTCACTGTCATTCTTGCCCCAACCATGATCGAAAAAGCACTTTCAGATGTTTCGACCCACTTCCCGGATGAATCGCAAGCGCATCTTCGTGAGCGCATTAGGTGATTGGCCTCGCTTAAGATGTCATGATAAAAGATAATCGTTAACGCTGGTTTCCATCTTCCGATATCAGGATTGTGGCTCCCTTTGACACGCAGGAACCTGATATGTTCAAGGTTATGGGCGAGTTTATTGGCGCGTATGCACCCGCATATCAGACTCTCCTTCAGGAGAAACCAATTACTTGCGCGAAGACAGGAAGCACCTTCGAGGCGGTGCCAGCGCCGACCGCTATCATTATGGATGTAAGTCTTCTGTGATCAAATCTAAATGATAATTAAATTTATAAATTACTATGCTTCATCCAGTTCTTCGCCTATCCCCAGCTGCGCATCACACGGGAGATCACTGGAAACACAGTACCTATTCTAGCATGGCTCTCTTCCACCGCTGCCTCCACTATCCGCGTCGCTGGCCCACCGCAGATTGGCGGTCTTGGTGACTTAGACGCCCGTTCTCAAGCAGAAGCTCAAAGGACAGGCAGACCAGCTGATGAAATCAGCGAGGAGGTACGAAGTCCCTCTTGACTGCGTTTCAATGTAAAGTTTGCTTACGCACTCATTTGTACTAAGATGCTCAACACAACTACGGGGGAGATCATCAAGGTACCTGGTATCCCCCCGATGTATGATTATGAGACCATGATGCAGATTGTAAGTAGGAGGCTTAACAAAAGTTAACTCGCTGACGCCATAGCTTTTAGCTTCCTATAAACATTCCAATGTCACCCTTATTTAAATCTGCACATTCGTGAGTAGCTCAACCCCTGTTTTCTTTCTTGACTCCAACATGCTTAATAAATCTCTCTTTTGCAGATTCTTCAAGGAAAGCGAAGGAGTGATCATCGCGACCTCCGATGAATATGAGAACCCTGTATCAGTAACATCCATGCGGTCCTGGCTCGCTGCTTGGGGTAAGACTACATACACCGTTGGCCCTTTGATGCCTATTGGATATGGTAGCAACTCTGTCAGCAGCAGGGGCGATACTGTAGTCGAAAAGTTCTTGGAGAAGTCCCTCCAAAAGTACGGAGAGAAATCTGTTCTTTTCGTAAGCCAATTATTTCTTCTCTTTTCCATTTTCTCTTCTTACCTGCCCTGATTAGATATCTTTTGGCACCGTCTTCTGTCCAACAAAACCAGACTATGTCGACGAGCTTATAGATGCACTCATCGAGAAGGAATTGCCTTTCGTACGTGGTTTGTATGCTCCCCGTTATTTCTTCTATCCTCATTGTAAATATTAGCTCTTCTGCCATGCGTCTCCCTTTTTACAGATATCCGACGAAAGTCACAAAAAGGTGGAATCTTCGGGCTTGGGTCTTTTAACCAAATGGGCCCCTCAACAATATGTTTTGACCCATAAGGTGCGCAACAAACCTTGATTGATACTCTATCTATCGAAACCATATGACTAATTACGACATATCAGTCCACCGGGTGGTTCTTGACCCATGGAGGTCATGGAGGAGTCACCGAAGCGCTAGCCAGTGGCATTCCCCTGTAAGTCGACCAGTGTCTCGCATCAACAAACCCCAGCTCACATGCAGCGGCACACCATCAGAATCGGGTGGCCCTTCACAGGCGACCAGCCGCTCAACATCGCCTCCCTGGCGGACGACAAGAAAGTCGCCATCGAGCTCGTGGAAGTGCGCACGGGCGAGCACGGGCTCAAACCGATCCGCCGCCTCGGCGAGCGTGTGCCCAAGGGCACGCGCGAGGCCGCTGGGCGCGAGTTCAGGGAGGTGATCGACCAGGTGAGGGGTCCGAAGGGCGAGGAGATGGCACAAAACGCGGCGCGCATGAAGAAGGTGATCGCGCAGGGCTGGGAGGAGGGCGGGGTTGGGAAGAGGGAGCTGCGTGCGTTCTTGGCCAAGTTTGTCGATCGCACTGCTTAGTCGGGTACTTATAACTTGCTAGAACTCAGAATGAATGTAAATGTATCTTAGTTGTGTGTGTTGAATTTTCTGTTTCATCGTCCAGATGCTGCAGTCATAAACGAGTCTTGTGCTGCGCTTGCCCAAAGAATCCTCAAATGTTCTCGATAAACCTGCTGCCATTGAATGATTGGATATCTTGGAGGCCCATTGCGCAATCAAAATTAACGACATTTCCCGACTGACATTTCCCGACTGACCCTGCATTATATTCTCCTTCCACGATTCAATGTATTCACCCATTCGCAAACCAAGTCGCAACACGTACCGACTGCTAATCATATTATATCATACAAGTTACTCAACCAATTACTTCCAACACATCTAGAGTCGCATCCACCGCATCATATATCTCCTCCATCAAGTTTTTATAGTCTCCATCTCTATTTGCTCGTATCTATATAATGCAAAAACAGTCAGTTATCCGGGACAGCGACAAGAAAAAGAACTTGCGCTGTTAAGAATATTGTGATACGAAGGTTTAAAGAAGGCCGGAATACATAGAAGCGGGAGTCCGCTCTTAAGTAATGGTATTGAGGATAAGATTCGAGACAAGCGTCCGTTACCGTCCTATAAGAGCACAAAGAACATCAACAAAAGGAGGAGGTGATTGATAGAACAGAACTTCAAGTACCTCAAAGGGATGGATGGTGACAAAAACATGATGGATCCACGCGGCAGAGGCAAATGGATCGCTGGAATCCGCTTGTCCAATAAGCTCCTAAACACCTCATCAGTACATATGCAGTTAAATTTCATGCGAAGCCACACAAGGTCCGTGACTAACGTTGAAGCGTTCGCAAAATATCTCCAATTCCTTGTCGACTTCATCGTAAGGACAGAACTGTATCTTGATGCCTTGCCTACCAGTCGCTGTGACGTTGACACGGGAAGCTTGCCGTGTTATTCCTATGTTCAGGTAAGACAAACGCGGTCCATAATTCGTGTGAGCGTACAAGACACGGCTTGTGTGCATGAGCTTCGCGTGAATACGGCATATCATCTCCACAGTCAGATTTGGAGCATCAGGCTTAACGAAAGCAAATATTTCGTTTAAGGCCTATACGTAGAGGATATATGAGGTCAGTAGTGTTCAAATAAACGGAGATAGATAAAATTCGGGACCTCGTGTGTGTCTTGCAGTATAGATAGCGCATCTGCCATGTCACGCACTGCACCACCTATAGGGTTTGGTAGGTCGATGAGTTTTTCCTCGTCGTAGAAACCGAATTGGAAGAGTACTCCTCCAGTCTGTGAGGAAAGGGAGGGTGTCAAAGATTGAGATGAAAGTAGAATAAATGAGAATACAAACATCCTCATCCAAATGAAACGTTCCTTCGATAAAATTGGTCTCGAGACAGTGCATATTCTGCAATTTAGCCATAACGCGCTGTTTAGGACCGATACTTTCCCACCGATTTCGTATAGCGGTAACCTGAGCGCTTTGAAGTTTACAGTATGGGAAGATATCTTTTTCTGCTGTTGGTCGCCAACATTGGCTCGGCGAAAAGCCTAGCGATGGATCATTCTTGTAGCGGATCACTATAAAATTCGGTCAGCCATGTCGTTGCGATACTAAAAGCTAATGACGGCTTACACTGGAGGTCTACCTCGGCTAGAATGGAAGACTGAGAATGCGAAACCCAGCGATCAAGCTGTGGATCCGCCAACATCTTCTGTAACTGAAAATAGTGAGCAACCACACATATAATGTATATGATATTGAGTTACTTCTGCATACAATGCTAAGGCAGTGACTTTGCTACCGAGCGTCCATCGCATGTCCGCCACTCTCAACAAGAGGTAGGGTAAGCGATATTTCTCGAGAAGAGACTCCCAAAGTCTGGCTGAAGCGGCGCATGCAAGACCATCGGAAGAATTGACTGTGAGTGAGTTCCTTAGCTGTGAGGTTAGTTCAGGTCCCAAGACATTGAGTGGCAACTGCTGCAAAAAGGCGTTCATCAGCAGTGGCACTTGGCAGAGAATAAAAAGAAGAACTGTACTGTAACAGAAGGATCCTGGAGCTGAGGACGATCCTCGTTGATATAACAAACAAGGTGGAGGTCAGACATGAATGTCGAGTACTTGAGTGGTGCTCAAAGGCCAGCTGGTGATCAAGTCAAGATCGATACAACCATTTGAAGTTGAATGTTGAATGTCAGCTACACGAGGCTACATACACGGCACCGGACAAATAGCGTCCCACATGGCACATGTCTTATGTAATAACCGGACTATCTAAATTTAGCCACAAAGAAAGGAAAGCGACTCCAGAGGAGTCAGTACTAGTCAGTTTTGGTGGAAAACTAACAGCTTGTCACGGATATTGTCGGCGACGATTCGCGTGAGCGGATCATGTATTATTTTATTGTTATTTTCACCTTGTCTTAGGTCTTTTCAATGGCGTTTCCACTGATGAGAAGTCCAAATCGGGATGCCGATCTATTTGCCGGGTACATCTTGACTCTGTAGTCTGGGCGCTTATCTGGCGCTTATCGCAATCGTCGATCCGTTGCAGCGTTATTCCGAGCGCTCAACATTGTGTGCTTGTCAGCTGAATAATTTTAAGGATACCATTCAACAATCAATAACATCTATCTGTCGTCAAATTTTCGTAAGCTTCACAGATATTCTTCAGTTCCCCACCGGCCACCTGATTCGACGTGAATATCGTGCGATTACTTACCTCTTCTGACGTCAAATCTCGATCAAATTGGGGTCAATAATGGGGATTCCTATAAATGTCTCTCAGTAACTGTTTCACACATTAAATGATGTCCTGCCCAACCAATTCTGGGCAAAGAATGAAACTACCAAACGGCTATTTTTGTGCTGTCGAGTCATACTAGCTCATACTTGTAACTGTGCATCTTGTGGGCGATTTCTATTCGAGTAGAATGGGGTCAATAATGGAGATTCCTATAAATGTCTCTCAGTAACTATTTCACGCATTAAATAATGTCCTGCCCAACCAATTCTGACAACTAATGAAACGAACAAACGGCTATTCTTTAATTGTGCTGTCGAGTCATACTAGCTCATACTTGTAACTTGTGCATCTTGTGGGCGATTGCTATTCGAGTAGAACGTTTGTGGATATTTGTGCGCCCACCTCGCTCCTACATATATAAGAACGAAATGCCCCACATCATTCGCAGTCAATCGTAGTATCGCACAACATTGAGCTCGACTCGGAATCCAAGCCATAATGTCTAATCTTCACCTTGGAATTTTTCTCAACACACATCGACCTCAGCTTCAGGACCCTTCTGTGACAGTACAGTTCTTCTTCTCATCCTCAGTCAAGTGCCACTGCTGATGGACGCCTTTTTTCAGCAGTTGCCACTCAATGTTTTGGGACCTGAGCTAACCTCACAGCTAATGAGCTCACTCGCAGTCAATCCCTCCGATGGTCTTGCATGCGCCACTTCCGGCAGACTTTGGGAATCTCTTCTCCAGCAATACCGCTTACCCTACCTCTTGTTGCTAGTGGCGGACATGCGATCGACACTAGGTAGCGACGTTACGGCTTTAGCACTGTACCAAGAGGTTGGTTAATTTCGATGCCGCCATGAGCAGAAGATGTACTGACTCAACTTTCTCAGTTGCAGACGATGTTGCGGAATCCACAGCTCGGTTCTTGGATTGCGCATTATCGCTCTTCGGTTCTGGCTATGGCAGAGCGACAGCGTAGGCCATCATTCGCTTTTACCATTGTAACACAGGGCTGAGGAACTTTACAGTGTACCACTATAAGAACGATCCTTCGCAGGGCTTTACGCCGAGCCAACGTTGGCGACCGACAGCGAGACATGATCCTTTTCCATACTATAGGCTTCAACGCGCTGATATTGAATCCGTACGTTTGCAATGGCAGAGCTTGGGCCACCCAGCCCAAATTTTGCCCAAATTTTTGAACTTACACTGTATCGAGACCAACGTTATGGAAGGATTAGTTCACTTAAATGAATCTGTCAGTCTTTCGTTCATCTTCCATGTGCCAGAGTACTTACTTTCCTCCCAGGCGTCCACTAAATTAGTCCAACTCGGCTTTTATAATCAAGCAGTGCCCGTCGACGGAATGATGGGCGGTGTAGTTGGCGACCGTGCAGAAGCATTATCTCTGCTTCAAGATACACACGAGGTCCCAAATCTTTTCTAGCTTTGCGTCATGACATGTTGCTGACGGATATCCTCTACATGTAGGCATTGGGTGTGATTTTTGCTTTCTTACAGCAGAACCCCCCGTATCTAACTATAGATATGATATGCGATAATCATGCAAAGCTGATGAAAACTTGTCAGGTCCTACCTAGGCAAACAAGTATGGGACTTCGATTCTTTCACACTAATATAGGTCTAACCCGACAAACCTCCCAAACGAACGTTACCGTGGTGCAGCGCGACGCAAACCTAAAAATCCAATTTTGTCCCTATGATGGCGTCGACGACGAGCTAAACACATTTTGCCAACGTTTTAATGTCAGTATTGAAGTGTAACATCATCTTAAGTTTGATGATAGACATACTAACAAGTTGATGATCAGGAACTTATTTACAACCCCCAAATCAGTGTAGATCCATTCGCCTCTGCTGCGTGGATCAGCCACATTTTTCTTACGATTCACCCCTTTGAGGCAAGTACCTATCATGTTGTCCCGTGTCATTTTACTCATTCACTTTTGTTCGACTAGGATGGCAATGGTCGAATGTCCAGAATCCTTGCCTCTATACCGTTACTGCGAAATCACCTTCCGCCTTTATGTGTTCCACGTTTCTACAAGAATACATACAACGCAACCCTCAACAATGCGTGTTCATTTGCCCTATTTTTTTTTGCTCCCATAACTAATTGGCTATTATGCGGTGTGTAGATAAGAGCAAATCGAGATGGGGACTACGCGGCACTGGCGCAAATGTTGCATCAGTGCACCGTGAAATCTCTTCAAAGGTTACGTGAGATCTCTTCAGAGGCTACGTGAGATCTCTTACGAGGCTACAAAGTATTTGAGTTGGGACGATCGTCAACGAAAGGATGGCGGTCGCGTACTAAGGGAAGTGAGGTAGGGTTGAAATAGGGAATTCAGAAGTCTCGCTGACAAGAGGGCCTGTGCGCCTCATATCTTGCCACGTAATGTACTATTATCTTCATATTATGTCGAACCTCTTACTATAATGTTTACGTATTAGCGATCCAACTAGCTACGAGCCTACGACGATGCGATTGCAATTTAGTTTAATGATGCCATGCGATTGTTGTTGCTCTAAGTTTGTGTGTCACGAAAGGACTTGACGAGGATGTTCAAGATAAATGTGCATGCGGCGTGGTGAGGCATCGGAAAGAACGATGCCGATCCTCCACGTCGATCGAACAAGACTTGCGCTTACAGCTCAGAAATGTTCGAGTCGTCAAGATTTCATTATCTGTTATTTGCTATATTTTGGATATATTGCCTGCGATAGAGTCGTGTATTAGTATATGATCCTAGTTATCGAAGAGCACAAAGGCGGTACCATGGTACATTTGCGTTCAATTGTTACCTACACTATTGACGACGCATGATCTCCTACTCATTCTGGGATCGTGGATAGCTCGCCAAGCGCTTTCTTCGTTGGTATGTCCTCTTCAATAAGCACCAGCGGCCGCACTCGCGTTCGTCATCAGATTCACCCCAGACGACCTTGGAATTGGAATGTTCGAAGGTGAACACAAGGGCTGAGTATAAAAAGACAATCCACATACGTTCCTATCCTTTCCGCGCCTGCCGCGAACATCTCTCTGCACGCCGCAAACGAGCGCACGCCGCCCGACGCTTTCACCTTCACCCCGCCCTTATACCTCACCGCCCTGTACATCAGCGCCACGTCCGCACTCGTCGCGCCGTGCCCCGCCGCAAAGCCGGTAGAGGTCTTCACGAACGCCGCGCCGGCCTCCGCCGCGAGCACGCTTGCAGCGACCTTGAGCTCGGGGCTCGGGATGAGGCTGGTTTCGAGGATCACTTTGACGGGGACGGGGGCAGCGGCGCGGACGATGGTGTGGAGGTGGTGGAAGAGGGTCGCGTAGTGTGGCGGGGAGGCGAGGAGCAGCCCGAGGGGGAGGACGGTGTCGATCTCGCGGGCGCCGTCTGCGATGGCGTGTTGGGCTTCCCTGTGGGAGGTTGGACGAGGTCGATGCGGGATGGGCTTTGACTTACGAGGCTTTGGACTCAGCGGAGCCTGCACCGAGGGGAAAACCGACGACGCAGCAGGCGATGGTTTGGGAGTCACGCAGACGCTCAGCGACTGATTTGACGTAGAGTCCGTTCACACAGCAAGACTACGCATCTGGAAATTGAATAAAATTGGAAAGGGAAATGTGAGAGAAGAGACAGACTTTGAATCCAAACTGAATCGCTTCATCGCAGAGCGCGTCGATCTGGGCTGGAGTGGCATCTTGCTTCAGCAGGGTATGATCTATCGCCAGCGGAAAGCGTGGGTCTTCGGGTGTGGTTATCGACGCTAGCGGTGCCTCTTCTGCGACCGTCGTCGTCGCTTCGGGGGAAAGGACTTCGGATATCTTCTGCTGGATGAAGACGGCCCAGTCTTCGTCTGTCCTCGACTCTGCCATTTTGTGAAGGAGATTGCGATAAAGAACTTGAAGAGTACCGCTCCGGGTATCATGATCGTCATCAATGCCCGGGCCGTGCGAACCGACGGTGCTTACCGGCAACCAACCGGCAACCCCAAGGCAACCCGCTACGCGCTACGTTGACTCTCTACGCTGGCGCTGCCAGCGCCCAGCAGCTGCTCGTCTGTGGCTCGTCGCGCTTTCGTGGTTCAGCGCACCCGCCCGCTATCATCTTTACCCACAAGCCATCCATCCGCTCGGAGGAGTGAACCTGGCGGAGGAGGTTGAGGCTTCCCTGGGCTCAGTCTTGGATCACCGCCATCAGAAGGGCGAAGCTTTGAAGAAATATGTGCGTTGGCAGTTTCGGTTCTTCGACCAATCTTCGACTCGTGTCGATGATAAGTATGCTGCGGCGGTGCTTCAGGCCCTCGGCGATGTCGCCCAAGCGGAGTGAGACGCGCCGGATGGAGTTGCACGAAAGCGTATTGAAAATGAGCATGGAGGCGTGCAGGGACTTCCTGCTTACAGCTCGTGCTTAGCATCTTCGGTGACGACGCTCGTCTCCTGTTGGATGCCGTTGGGCTAGCAAGGATGTCCGATCCAAACTCCCTTCCTTCGCCAACTCCGTCAGATCCACGCTCTACAGCACGCACCAATCATATAAAACGAATCATTACGCTCGACGTGGACGCGAGGGCGCGTGGCTCGTGCAGCATGGCGTGTATGGCGCGCGACCGATCGCGCGCGCGGTGCGCATGAACGCACTGTTCCCATTGGCGAGGAAGCAGCTCCAGGGCACGATCCGGGACGGGGACGCGGTTAGCATTCGCGTCAGCGACGACTCGGACCAGCTGGCGATCAAGGATACCCACGAGCTTGATCCGACGCAGGCCAGAAAAGGAGCACCCCACTGCGGCCTAACTCGAACGGCGAAATGGCATAGAAAAAAGAAAGAGAAAAGAAAAAAAAAGCATACGGGCTACCGAGCGCACCGCAACCTCCGTGAAGATGAGCTGCCAGGCTATTGCCTCATTGAGATAGCATCGCCTGCGCACGGCTTGAAGAGACAAACGTTGAATATATCTCCTGCCAGAAAAATCTGCTTAGATTTCCAGATGGGGAGTCTGCAGCGCCTTGCCCATTGGCGATTTGCGACAAAAGACGACGGCGTCAGATGATTGGCGCGAGAGCGTTACGCAGTCAATCAACATACTAGGATCAACGTCCCATTTGATATTGCTTGACGTGTTCTCCGCGGCAAATATTTGAAACATCGCGCAGCGGTTTGTAGAATTCGGTTCTGACAAACGATGACTCACTTTACCTGTACATTCTGACGTTTCATGCATCGACTAATTTCCTCAAGGTGCATTTGCGAAGACGCTTTATGCATCGCGGCGTGATTTATCAGAATAATGATATAAATAACTATATATCTCTCACTCTCATCCTTTTGACACGAATCTGACATACATATTAGAAGCACTTCCACGTAAAAAAAATAAAGAGACACCTTGGAAACACTTTTGTTAATGGTATAGCTACGAATCTGACAAACGATGACTCACTTTGCCTGTCCATTCTGACGTTTCGCGCGTCGACTTTCTAATCTCCTCAAGGTGGATATCGGCTAAAATTTACGGTTGATGTATCCAACTCATGTTATAAATAACTATAGCAGTTGGTATAAAACAACGGGCATCTTTCCCAAAAATTCCAAAGCAAGGTGAACACCGAAGTACTTGCACCATAAACATGTCGCGCACCAAGTCCGTTCATTTAGTCCTTCTGGCGATCCCAGCATGGGGTAAGCATCTCGATGCTAGATTTCATAAACTGATAACATACTAACAACATATCTGCATCTTTCTTCCCCATCCTTAGGCCATATCAGACCCTTGCTAGTATTGGCTGCAAGGCTGGTGCTGGAACGCGATGACCTCGTCCTCACTGTCATTCTTGCCCCGACCATGATCGAAAAAGCACTTTCGGATGTTGCGACCCACTTCCCGGATGAATCGCAGGCGCATCTTCGTGAGCGCATTAGGTGATTAGCCTCGCTTAAGATGCCATGACAAAAGACAACCTTTAACGCTGGTTTCTGACTTCCGATATCAGGGTTGTGGCTCCCTTTGACACGCAGGAACCTGATATGTTCAAGGTTATGGGCGAGTTCATTGGCGCGTATGCACCCGCATATCAGACTCTCCTTCAGGCGAAACCAATTACCTGCGCGAAGACAGGAAGCATCTTCGAGGCGGTGCCAGCGCCAACCGCCATCATTATGGATGTAAGCCCTCTGTAATTAAATTTAAATCATAATTAAATTCTTAAATTACTTGCTTCATCCAGTTCTTCGCCTATCCCCAGCTGCGCATCACACGGGAAATCACTGGAAACACAGTACCTGTTCTAGCGTGGCTCTCTTCCTGCGCGGCAACTGCCATCTACGTATGTGGTCCACCAGAGATTGGGGGTCTTGGTGACTTGGAGGACCGTGCTCAAGCAGAGGCGCTAAGGTCAGGCAGACCGGTTGATGAAATCAGCGAGGAGGTACGGATCGAACGCTGTTTCTCTGTACGCTTTTCTGATGCGTTCGGTTGCAAGATGTTCAAAACGACGAAGGGGGAGATTATGAAGGTGCCTGGTATTCCCCCGATGTACGATTATGAGACCTTCCCGCAGATTGTAAGTCAGAGCCGACTGTCGAGGATTAACTCGCTGACGTTGTAGTCAACAGCTTGCTATAAACGCTCCAACGTCACCCATATTAAGAGCTGCGCATTTGTGAGTGAATTGACTCGTGTTTCTTTTTTTGTTTTCAATTTGCTCGTGAATCTCTTTTTCTGCAGATTCTTCAAGGAAAGCGATGGAGTGTTCATTACCACCTCCGATGAATATGAGAATCCAGTATCTGTCGCTTCCATGCGGTCCTGGCTCGCTGCGTGGGGCAAGATAACATACGCCATCGGCCCTCTGTTGCCTATCGGATATGGTAGCGACTCTACCAGCAGTAGGGGTGATACTGCAGTCGAAAAGTTTTTGGAGGCGTCCCTTCAAAAATACGGAGAGAAATCTGTTCTTTTCGTAAGCCACTGATGCCTCCTCTATTTGATGATCTCTTCTTACCCTGATTAGATATCTTTCGGAACGATTTTCTGGCCCACGAAGGCAGAGTATGTTGACGAGCTTATAGATGCACTCATCGAAAAGAAATTGCCTTTCGTGCGTGGGTTGTGTGCTCCTCACTGTTTCTTTTATCCTTATTTGAGAATATTAGCTCTTCTGCCATGCCTCGCCTTTTGCACAGATATCCGATGACACCCAAAAGAAGGTGAAATCTTCAGGCTGTGGTCTTCTTACCAAATGGGCCCCTCAACAATATGTTCTGACCCATAAGGTGCGGAAAAATCTTGGTATTCCATCTACCGATACTACACGCTCACTACGCGATATCAGTCCATTGGCTGGTTCTTAACCCATGGAGGTCATGGAGGAGTCACCGAAGCGCTCGCCAGCGGCATTCCCCTGTGAGTCCTCCAATTTTCGCGCACCCACGCACCGCAGCTCACCTCCCGCGGCCCACCTTCAGAATCGGCTGGCCCTTCACAGGCGACCAGCCGCTCAACATCGCCTCCCTGGCAGACGACAAGAAAGTCGCCATCGAGCTCGTGGAAGTGCGCACGGGCGAGCACGGGCTCAAACCGATCCGCCGCCGCGGCGACCGTGCGCCGGAGGGCACGCGCGAGGCCGCGGGCGCGAGTTCAGGGAGGTGATCGACCAGGTGCGGGGCCCGAGGGCGAGGAGATGGCGCGGAACGCGGCGCGCATGAAGAAGGTGATCGCGCAAGGCTGGGAGGAGGGCGGGGTGGGGAAGAGGGAGTTGCATGCGTTCTTGGCCAAGTTCGTCGATCGCACTACGTAGGCCGCATTTTGGATCTGGGCAGCGATTCAAGTTCGCATGTTCTGTTATGTCCTGTTACTTAGAAGTTAGAGCCTGCTAGAACTCGCTTTGGTTAATAACTTTTGCAGATCGTATTGTACAAATTTTACAGTGTTGCATGGTATTGTAAGGCTACAAGACAGAAAATACAATGGAATTCATTTGTAAAGCTTTCGCAAGCTTTTCAAAGACTTGTAACTCTCAAATTCCTCACGTAGGATTCCAGCTCAACAAACCCTTATAATGATCACTTGCATTCTAATGCATTCTACGATAGAACTGCCTTACAAACGTCAGAAGTGTTTCAAGCAATTTATCGCATAGTTATTGGAGCAGGAGACCAGTTGCAGACCATAAGCCGCATACAGGATTGCACTGGTGACCGGTGACTGCTTTGAAGCCGCGCTGGCTCGCTGAGATTTTTGCGGGAAATCTAAAGCGTTTTCCCAAGCTAAATATCTTGGTACAAAGGATATGGCTCAGTTGCATCTGACTCGTAGATATAATGCTCGCATTTCTCTTATTGCTCTGCGTGATGCAAAATTGTTTTCACTTGTTTTCAGATGGAACTATCTAAGTACTGATGTATATCTATATTCGTCAAGAATATCTATCAATTTTATACTCTTCTTTTTTACATAGCGAGCAGGCTATAATTACGGTTCTAATTTTTCAACATGATAAGCACCGAAGAAGGGAAGTAGAAAAGGAAAGAATTTCCTGATGGGGGCCACATGGTGGCTGTGCTAATTATTGATTGGCTCCGAGTCTAGGGATAAAAGTCGGGCTCTTCCTTTTCTTTCTTGAACCACTTTCATCCCGAAGCAAATGTCACTGGTGCGATGAGATTACTCCCTGAGTGTATACAGCTTACTTCGCGGACGATTCCTTTCTAACACCGCGTGAACGATGGCTAATCATTTTCGTGGCCCCTATCGTGCCAGTGGCTGCGGAATCCCCATGGGTAGGGCGAGATGACGATGGTATGTGATACCATCTGAGCGCATAACTCTGGCTATCGTCGGATTTAGATGATGGACGCCGTGTAGATGATAAGGATGGATATAGCGCGCTGTCTTGGATATTCGCCGCAGAATCAGTTGCTTCTGCGAGGGGAGGCGTTTCTTCGGATGGACATGAATGAAAAGCTCCTGTTAGCTCAAGATTTAGGATTCCTACTTCTACTGCAAGGTAAGTCATTCTCTAACGTGTTTTGGGCTCCATGTTTACGAAAAATTAACAGCGTATTCTGATGACTGTTTTACATTCGAAGCATTTCCAGCGCATATACCCGCCTTAGGATCCTGCAGCTGATGAACATTCGCACCTTTAAAACATTGACACAAAGTACCACACCTAAAAAGATTGCTCGATAGCTCTACTTGCCACCTTCAGGACTGCGAGAAAGCCGCTTTGACATTCATGTCCGTGTAAGTAGTGGCACGCACGTGCTTATCTGGACGCATTTCAGTGGTGGATGTCGAAGAATATCCGCAGAGTTTTGTGTCATGGTCCTCCATTCATCTGAAAGACGCTCCTAACGAGATGAGGCACGTTTACTCGGCACCAATACATCCTCCAACCAGCGTCTGCATTTACAACGAGGATACGCAACTTGAATCGGCTTGTTAGAAGCACTCAGCTAAGGTATGAGTGGTGGAAGTCGTTCATCGCTCAGAGCATGAACTACGTGTCAATTTTGTTCGTATCATTTATAGCAGGCTCAACACGCTTGGTTCAAGTTCTTGCGATGAATCCTCGGAGAACAAGATGTCGTCCCGAAGCCCCGCTTGGAAGGTATCACCATGACCATATATGGACGTTACACGTTTGTCAGCATACGAGTCAGCGCCCACGGCCATCAATTTATCTGCGCACTCTTATCGACACGTCTCAGTGCTTGCTGCCTCACATATACGTTATACGTCCCGCCGCCAGGCTCTCCTGTCGTCTCGTTTCATACCCTTCGTCGTTACAGCACCTTCGAAAATTTCGATTCGATCATCCAGCAAGTTTTCAGATCCAAGAACTCATACCTGGACAGCTCGACCTTATTCGAAGGAGTCTTGCCACAAGTCTCCTTCCTCGGGTCGCTCGGTCTAAACACTCCTCATCTGCATGAGCTTGCTCCATGATTACTTCAACACACGGAACTTGCAGGCCTTTCGGCGCCTGCTCGACGGCCATCCCGAGCGTGGATCCACCGCCACTTCGGCCTCGCCGTCGGGGGCGCCGGGCTCGAGCTACACGGGCGGCGGGGGCAAATCGTGGACGCGCAGCGGAGGAGGATCGGCGAGCGCGACTGCCCCTGTTTGCGACGTCAATGCCAGAGACTGGCTAGGGAGAACGGCACTGCACCTGGCCTGCAACGCGGTGGAGAACATCGAATACGTGCAGGCGCTCCTGAAGCATCCCAGCGTGGACGTGAACCTCCCAGACACCGAGAGCCTTTGGACGCCGCTACACCGCGCGCTGTACGCCGCCAATCTGCCTGTCGCGTATGTGGTTTATCTGGGATGAGCACTGTTACCGTTCCCTGACGTCATGTGGCATCATTCCACCAGCTTACTGCTCCTGCAACGGCCGGAGATCGACACCTCGCTGAAAGACTTGGAGGGGTATACTGCATTCGACCTGTACAACTCGACAGTGAATGGAACGAAGCCAAGTGCAGGAGCTGTTAATGCGGAGCTGTATACATGGGGTGCTAATCAGTATGTTATGTCCTTGGAAATTGTGGTACGATACTGACGGTATGGACGAACCACAATTATAGAAACGCCGCTCTGGGTCTGGCTGATGGAAACGACAGAGCATACCCCGACCATGTTAACATACAATTCAAGGAAGCTCCCGCGAATTTAGCGAAATTGAGTGTGACCGCGCGGTTTTCTCCCGTCCGTGTTCGACAGGTTCAGATGTCCAAATTACACACAGGTGCGTGAGATAGACAAGACGATTGAAACACACTTATCTCATACATCCCGCCGCAGTTGTTGTCACAGCAGAAAGCGAAGGTAATCTCCGGCTGTGTGGATTCGGAAGCGGGGGTCGGTGCGTCGCCCTTTCCTCCCGCATGCATCAGCCCCGCGTTAATAGCGTATTACAGCCTTGGTCCCGCCCAGCACACTCAATACAACCTCAACCCCCTCCCATCCTTCAACCTCGAGATACTCAGTGTAGCGTTGGGCCAAGACCACACCCTGGCGCTGACGAAAGCAGGCGAAGTGTATTCATGGGGTCTCAACCGCTTTTCGCAGCTCGGCTACATCGTCGAGCCCTCGAGCTTTGCCACTGGCCGTCTGGAAGAGCCCATTCAGAGCGTGCCGAAGAGGGTGGTGGGGCTTTTGAGGAAGGAGGTGGTGAGGGGTGTTGCTGCCAGCAAAAATGCATCGGCTTGCTGGACGAAGGATACAGTTTTTACGTGGGGCACGAATACTGGCCAACTTGGTATGTGATGTGAATAGGTGCTGTTCTTAGCTCTTTTTAACAGTTTTATAGGGTATGATAAGAATGCCCAGCCTGTTCAAATTACGCCACGCGCGGTTACGAAGTTCACAAACACAGTTGTTGAACTTGCTATGAGCGTATGTTATCCAATATATTGTCATTAAGTTGATGCTTAGATAGTGTATCAATAGGATACTGTTTTGGTGGGCTTGCTCGTCACTCGACACGTCGAATGTATTTGGAACGACGTTCACTATCGGATAAGGTGGGTTATACAATTTATCAAAGTGTCATGAAATTCACTCATTTTTCTTCAGTTTCCCAATGCATGCATTCCCATCCGGTATCGAACCCTACCGCCCCCCTCAATCCATCAGGGATTCGCTCATCTCGAAAGTGACGTGCTGCGACGATACCTTTGCCGCCTTGTCGCTGAACGGCGAGGTCTTCACATTTTCGCCTCCAAAGTCGACTGGGGACAACTTTTCGAGAGAGGGCAGGGCGTTTGCTCCGCAGAGGGTGTGGGCGCTGCGGAAGAAATTTAGTGCTGTCAAGGTTGGTTCTATTGTCATCTTCTTTGGTCTACGTCGATCTTCATAAACGTGGCCCTCGTCCTAGGATGTCGCCCTGGGGTCCGACGGGTCTATCATTATCTGCACGGAATCCGGGCATGTCTTCGTGCGGACCCGAAACACCAAGAGCGCGTCCGCGAAGGCCTTCAAATTCGAACGCGTGCCGTTCCTGCAACGCGTGACGCACGTCTGCGCGAACAGCACGGGCGCCTTCGGCGCGCTCCGGGTCGATTACACGCCCACGCCCATCGAGGTCGTCGGGAACACGCTCGCGCAGGATCTGAAGCAGGTCCAGCCATATCTGGACTTCTATCACGATGATGTTGAAGGCCTAACAGAGGCGCTCGTCGACGGGACACTAAGGGAGAGGCAGCGGTCACATGCCCTCCGGGACACGGTGTACCCGCAGCAATTCGACGACGAGCCGGAAGACGAGGGCATCGCGCGCGACATCGAGGATGTGCTCGAGCTGTGCGACGTCCTCGCCCGTGAGCACCGGATGCGGAAGCGGCACGGGGGGCGCATCGCGTACGAGGGCGTGCGGCTGCCGCACGGCGCGGACACGATGCTCCTCCTGCCGTCCGGGGAGGCGTTTCCTGTGCATCGCGTGCTCATGGCGGCGCGCTCGCGCGTCCTCGCCGCGGTCCTCTCGGGCGCTGGCGCAGTCGCGGATGCTGCGTCCGGTATCCGTGTTACGTTTCTATCACCGAAGGCTGGCGGGACACCTGGGGTGCCGAAGATATTCCGACTCGCGACATCCAGCACCCAGCCGCTCGCCGTGCTCATCCTGTTGCGGTACGTGTACTCCGACGAGCTGCTCGCCGTGTGGGACCGGCGAATCGGCACCGCCGTCGCGGCGCAGGCGGCAGGGGTCGGCGCGGACCTCGCACAGGTGCGGGCAGAGCTGCAGGCGCTCGCGCGGCTGCTGGACCTGGCGGCGCTAGCGGAGGCGTTGCAGGCGCCCGTCAAGCGCGCGCCCCAGCCGACGATGGCGGCGCATATGCGCGGCCTGTTTGTGACCGCGCAGGGGACGCCGTCGCGGGCGTCGCCGGTCGCGCCGGATGTGGTGCTCGAGTTCGCGGACCGGGAGGTGTGTGTGCATGCGGTGCTGCTGCGCGCGCGTTCGCCGCTGTTTGCGAGCTTCTTTGGGCTGGAGGAGTGGACGCGGAAGCGGTGGGATGCGGAGGGGGTGATTCGGGTGGATATGAAGCATCTCCAGGCGCATGCGATGGAGTTTGTCGTTAGGTTCATGTGTTGCGGTGCGGATGAGGAGATGTTCGAACATCTCGGTATGGGCATTTTCTATTTCTTATCTCCTCTTTTATTGATGAGCGATGCAGATTTCATAACTTCGGCGGAGGAGTTAATTCGGTTCATGTTCGAGGTGCTTGCGGGAGCGGTATGTCAATTTCATCTTACACTATACAATGTATTCATGGCAATCACTTCATCCCAGAACGAACTCCATCTAGACCGTCTCCTTCTGCTATGCTCCGCTGTGATTCTGCAGCAAACCAATATCGGTAACGCATGCTACATTCTCGCCGACGCGACGCACTACCGCATCCAACCGCTCATCGCCAAGCTGCAAGAGTACATCTGCGTCAACCTCGAAACATTCCTTGAATGCCGTATCCTGGACGAGATCCCGTACGCGCTCGTGAAACAGTTGTCGAAGTTCACGCGCCAGCGCCAGACGGACAAGTCGCCGTTCTCGAGAGGCGATGCGTATATCAAGACCGTGCTGGACAAACATGCGGAGTGGTTGGCGTTGCAGGACCTTCCTCAGCCGACTTTGAGGCATACGAATACTTTCAGGAAGGAGGTTTCTTCTGCGAGGTTGCCACCTGTTACACCTATCAAGAAGTCGATTTCGAGCACCTCTTCTGCGTCTGGGGTCGCTTCTTCTCATACGCTACGTCGACCGCCATCTGGGGACGATATCTTCCTCATGGACGAACCGGAATTGCAGAGTGGTTCTAACAGACCTTCCGATACGAATCCTGTGTGGAAAGCCCAAGGACCTGCACCAAGGTACGGCTTCTCTCAGCGTGATTTCCATTATGTGCCCAACTCATCCATACATAGGGTGGATATGAAGGCGGTCATGGCGGAGGCAGCCGCAGCCGCAGCACATAGTCAATCTCCATCTGTGCGTCCTCCAGGCTCATCGCGAGCGAGCGCCTCCAAAGCGCCAATACCCCGTCCTAGCGAGGCCTCAACGCCCACCAAAGGCTCGCCGAGGACCGACGCGCCACTGACCTGGCGGGCGATTCCTAAGCCAAATGTGGAGGCCATTGGGACGCGCAGCGAGGTGCCGCCGGCTCAGCGCACCCCACCTGCTGCGACATCGACCTCTGCGGTCGGGCCGGTGAAGGGCATGCTGAGCGGTACGCGCCCGCCTGCGTCGCCATCCCCAGCACGCCAAAGGGAGGCCAGTCCGCCGCGACGCCTGGTCTTGGGCCTGTTATTACGCCGACGCGGCAGGCGTCGTCGTCCAAGGGCAGTTCGTCGCAAGTTCGCAACGTTGTGTGAGTCTACTTTTTTTCCTAATTACAAATCGGTATTTATACTGTCGTCCAGTGGTGGAAAAGCATGGACATTGCCACCAGTACAACCGATTGCGGCGCCCTCGCCGCCCTCGCGCGGGATGTCGTTCGTCGCCATTCAGTATTCGCAACAAGAGCAAGTCACGCCCGTCAAAGACAAACGATCGCTGCGCGAGATCCAAGAAGAGGAACACGCCCTTCAGGAAGAGGCGGACTTCCTCAAGTGGTGGACGGCCGAGGAGGAGCGGGTGCAGCAAGAGGCTCTCGCCCTCGCGCAGTTCCAGAACACACTCAACAAGAAACCGCCACCTAGAAAAAATAGACAGAAACAGAAAGTAGACACAGTGCCTTCTGGTTCTGGATCGCAGCCGAAGGACCAGGCTGGCTCGTCGGCGCAGATACCACCTAGAAAACCACGCAAACCACGGCAGAAGAGCACGACGGACTCGTGATACACGCTAATTATGCCTCTATCTTTATACATATTCTATGCTACACTATGTACATGGTAATTACAACTATGTGAAAATGCTGAGTGGTGGGTGGAGTTACGGAGGCCCGTAATGTTGCTTTTTTCTATGCCGTTTCATCGGTGAGTGGGGGCTCCTCTTCTGGGTTCACCTCCGAGGCGGGGTTGGCCAGCGTCGGATCAGGCTCGTGGTTGTCCTTGATGTCCAGCTGGTCATCGGTAACCCGAATTTTGACCGTGTCCCCATCGCGAATCGTGCCCCGGAGCAGCTTCCTCGCCAACGGGAACAGCACATCCGTGCGCACCACTCGCGCGATCGCCCGCGCGCCATACACGTCCGAGTAACCATGCTGCATGAGCCACTCGCGCGCTTTGTCGTCCACGTCGAGCGTGATGCGGCGGTGCTTCAGGCGCTCGGCGACGTCGTCCAAACGGAGAGAGACGACGCGGAGGATGGAGTTGCGCGAGAGCTTGTTGAAGACGAGCATAGAGTCGAGGCGGTTGAGGAGCTCCGGGGGGAAATACTCGGCGGTGCGTGCGAGGACTTCCTGCTTGGCGTCTTCGCTGACGATGCCTGTCTCCTTGTCAGATGCCGTTGGGTCGGCAAGGATGTCGCTGCCGAGATTGCTCGTCAGGCAGATGATGGTGTTCTACGCGTGTTGCTGCATTAGCTGAAGAGAACGCTGTACCATAGAAAGAATTATACCTTGAAATCTACTTTGCGGCCTTGACTGTCCGTAATCGTTCCTTCATCCAGAATTTGGAGCAGAATCATCGATACGTCCTATCAAACACAATGAGCTACGAATCATCGAAACAAAAACATATCAACAAACCTTGTGCGCCTTCTCCAGTTCATCGAGCAAGACCACGGCTGCAGAGCAAATACATGATAATCAGTGTCTAGATGATCCAATTCATGGATCCACCGACCGTAAGGCTTCCGGCGGACAGCCTCCGTCAATTGCCCACCCTCTTCAAACCCAACGTACCCAGGCGCAGCGCCGATCAAGCGCGAAATGGTATGTCGATCATGATACTACAGTGCGACCCCTTGAGTAACAATTCTACCTGATTTTTCTGGACAAGCAGGCTGACTCACTTCGGACATGTTGATGCTGATCAAGCCCCGTTGTTCGTCGTTGTACAAGAACGAAGCGAGCGCCTTGCAGAGCTCTGTCTATAAAGGCGGAATACGGGTCGTTGGCATCACAAGCTACGCAAACACCATGGGAAGACGGCATACCTTGCCTACACCGGTAGGGCCCAAGAACAGGAAGGACGCCGTGGGTCGATTGGGCGCTTGCAGCCCAGCCCTGGATATCCGCACCGCATCGCTGACCGCCGCCACCACATGGTCCTGGCCCACAACGCGCTGCTGCAGCGCCTGCTCCATCTACCACAGACCAACCAATGAGCCCGACGATCCAACAAAAATAAAACGAAAAAATCACGGCGTACATGCACAAGCTTATCCCGCTCCCCCTTCAGCAGATTCTGCACGGGGATGCCCGTCGCGCGCGCCACGACGCGCGAGATGTCGCTCGACGTGACGCGGTCGTGCAGCACCATGCCGAGCGGGCTCTCGTCGTGCGCCTCCGCCTCCTGCTCCGTCGGAAGCGCCCGCTCCAGCTCGGGGATCGTTGCGAAGCGCAGGCGCGACGCGAGCTCGTACTGCCCCGTGCGCTGCGCAACCTCGAGCTGGTGCTTCGCCTCCTCGAGCTTGCGCTTCGTGTCCTTGATCTTCTGCAGGCGCTCGCGTTCTGGGGAAAGCGAAAGGAACACAAATACGCGTTAGCGACAGCGTGGCGTGGCGCTGCATGGCGCCTCCCAAAAATCAAAATCAGAAAACGCACCCGCTTGCCACACCGCAGTCAGCGCACTCGCCTCCTGCCGCTTCACCAACAAGTCGTTCTCCACCTTCGCGCGCCTTTCCACGCTGAAGATGTCCGTCTCCTTCTTCAGGCTCTCCAATTCGATCTGCGCGGTCACGATCTCCCGGTCGAGCGCCTCCAGTTCGTCGGGCTTCGACTCCTGCGCGAGCCGCAGCGCGGACGCCGCCTCGTCCACGAGGTCGATCGCCTTGTCCGGGAGGTAGCGGTCGGAGATGTAGCGCGCGGAGTACACGGCGGCTGCGGGAGGGGATGGGAAGTGAGGGGTGGGTGTGATGAGTATGGCGGCAACGCGACTGGGTGCGGGGCTTACCGGTGACGAGCGCGGCGTCGGAGATCTCGACGCCGTGGTGCACCTCGTATTTCGGCTTGAGCCCGCGGAGGATGGAGATCGTGCTCGCGACCGTGGGCTCGTCGATCTTGACGGGCTGGAACCGCCGCTCGAGCGCGGCGTCCTTGCCGATCGTCTTGCGGTACTCGTCCGCTGCGGATGGATAAAGAGTCACGGTCAGAGAAAGGGTGCGCGCGTGTGTGGAGATTCGCTGGGGGGGACGTACGTGTCGTGGCGCCGACGAGCCGGAGCCCCTTAGCGAGGGCGGGTTTGATCATCTGGCCGGCGTCGATGCTGCCTTCGGCTTTGCCGAGGTTGAAGAGGGTATCTGATTTTTTGGATTGAGGATTGGAAGAGGAAGGAGGAAAGAGAGAAAGGATACGTACGAACTTCGTCTATGAAGCAGATGATGTTCTCGCTCTTTGGAATATATACACCAATCAGAATTGTATTGTATACGGGAACGAAATGGCATTTACCTCGGCTTCAATATCACGCAAAAGCGCCTTGAACTTCTCTTCGAACTGGCCTCTTATCCCAGAACCTGCCATGATTGCTGATAGGTCGATTGAAACCACGCGTTTGTGATGCAGAGACTAAAAGAACTGTCAACATGCGAAATTGAACAGAAGGATTCGCGCTGATAAAGTACCTCTGGGACTTCTTTGGCGACTATTCTGCTTGCTAGGCCTTCTAAGATAGCAGTTTTTCCGACACCGGGGGGACCAATGAGCTGAGGATTTTTGTTGAACGAGTTTTATCAATGGGAAGAGCAATAGGGAAGAGACGTACCACGGGGTTCGACTTCGTTCTCCGCGATAGGACTGGAAATTTGGATTTAGATTCCGTCTTCAGGGTGTTCAAGATCATTTAACTCACTTTGAATTGTGCGTCGGATTTCTGTAACAGAAAACGTAAACTCGACGGAAATTTCATCACAAACTACATTCACGTACCCTCATCTCTCCCAATGGTTGGGTCCAACTTCCCTTCCCTCGCCAACTCTGTCAGATCCACGCTCTACAGCAGCAAACAAATCAAGACATCATCGATACGTCGAAGAATCCAACTGCCAACGCACATATTCCTTTAAAGCTTCGCCCTTCTGATGTTGCGGGCCAAGACTGAATCCAGGAAACCCTTTACCGCCTCCACCACCAGCGCCGTTAGCGTACCCTCGCAGACTCTGCACGCCCCCTCGGAGCTCGACGCATGCGGTCGGAACGACGAGGAGCGGGCCTGGACGCGTTCGTGTGCGTGCATATTGCAGTCCGCTCCTTCTAGTGGTATGTTGGCTTGTGCATAGAGATGATAGCGGGCGGGTGCGCTGGACCAGAGAAGCATGACGAGCAGCTGCTGGGCGCAGGCTGCGTAGAGATTGGATGCTGGACATCGTGGACTTGAGTGTTGTTACGTAAGTATGACAGTTAGTAAGTCAATATGCGAGAGGGTCAGACGACGTTCAGGCGTCCTCCGTAACGAAAAGGTCGGTGATATGCATGGATGAAAATACCAGAAATTTCGAGGCACGTCGCGACGTCACTCAACACAATTCCCAGACATAGCGGATCGCCGGTAAGCACCGTCGGTTCGCACGGCCCGGGCACCCCCAAACTCTCCCAGTTCCCAGTCGTGAAGTCCTCATCGCGTTCCACCGCAACACCGCTCCTCACCATGGCCTGTCCGCCCTCCAGACGTGCCGATACGACGATCCCGCCTCCCGCGCCGACAATGCTCGCTCGGCCGCAAGTCCATTTCCTGCCCAGATCCGTTGCCCAGACATCTGCGACGTGGAATCGATGACGACGCCACGCGCAACCAGCACTTCACCGCGGTCTGTCACTACCACCAACCTCCCACCGTGCACAATAGGCAACACCCGACCACCATCGCCCTCTGCAGAGTCTAAACGATGATGCCCCGCGAAGCACCGCGGAACGGGCAGCGACGACACATCCACCCGCCGCAGCGCGTACTTAGTGGCTGGCAGACGATGTCTACCCTCTCACTGCAGCAGCCTGCGCGTGAGATCGCGTACGGCCACGGGCTGGGGCGCAGGAACAACGTACATCCTTACCTTCTTGCGTGTAATCTCAACTGACAACGTCTCGTCAGATGTCAATCGGCGTCGTTGCCCGCGGTGCCCTCCACCCAGCACCTATCCGCTACATCGAACATCCTCGTCCCTCGCCACCCGTCGCCATCTAACGCATCTACAGCTATCTACAGGGCTGTTCAATGTCTGCGATGGTGCAGCGACGATGCCATGGCGCACCGCCGCCTGTCCGCCTGTACCAATCTCCAACTGTGCACGAGAGGTACCACCCACCATCGACGACGCTCTCGCTCCCACCTCCCTGTACCTTGCGCCAGCACGCATTGATTGCCCGACCCGACGCCTGGCCATCCACGACGACTCGGAATCGACGAGGCCCTGCGAAGCCCCATGGGCGATTCGACGACGACAGGTTCACCGGGCACAGTGTTCGGTTGGCGGCTGGCGGACGATATCTACGTGAGCCGGCTTTCTTTTGTTCTGAATCTTGCTTACCTCCATCCGCTGCAGCAGGAACCGCCTTGCCACCCATCACCCTACCATTCCGACGGCGTTCGCGTCGTCCAAACCCCTCGACCGCCCGTAGTACGATGCGCAGGGACATAACCGCCGCCGCCGACATCGACGACAAGAGGCGGGCAGACGATATCTACTATCTCACTGCAGCAGCCTGCGCGGGAGATCGCGTACGGCCACGGGACGACCCGCGGCGAGCGTTCGATCTTCAGATCGCACGGATCGTGGTCAACGGCCGCGCACAGCTGTCAGGTGTGTGTATCTCATCGCGTCTCCCCTCCTCTCAGCGTCACGCTCACAGCAGACAGCTATGCCACATGGGCGATATACGCACACCGGAGCAGAGTCAGCAACGGAACACGCCACTCACGGCGTGGGCTTGGACGACAACGGCTGGACGCGCGAGGGGGGAGGGGACGAGCACAACAGCGCGCAGCTGCAGGGAAGCATCGGTGAGCGTTAGATCACCTTCCTTCTACAGAAACTACTCACGGCGACTACCATATAGCCTTGAACACGAGACGACGACGCTGGATACGGGGTGGACGGCTACGACATGGCTTGGACGGAGCGGCTCATCTCGCGAGGATGAGGGGGCCGAGAGCACCGGTGCACGGCTGCGTGAGTGCTCAACGGCTTCACCGTGTACAGATTATTCACGATGATATAATATAGCCTTGAAGTCGATTCCGCCGGCCGACTTTCAATCAATGCCGAGCCGCAGGATCTCTAGCAGTGACGGAACTCAGCAGCGCGCAGACACCGACATGCAGGTCAGCAACGCGAGGATCGCCTTCGAGGACGAGACGGGCAACCTACTGGGTGCGGAACGACGAGAAGGCAAGAGACCTGCGAGGGTGCAGCTGAGGGCATCAGTAAGTGCAGCGCCGATGCGACCGTGCAGGAATGACTTACTGCCCTCACAGTCAACGCGCGCCGTACACACGAGTTGGCGGAGTCTGCGGGAGGGCGCCTCGTCCAAGCCCATGAACGATGATGCGAACGGCTCGGTATCTGATCATTCGCTCGTCTGTTGCACTTACCAACGAGACGACGACAACGAGCGAGATGACTGGTGGGATGGATGCGAGGACGGCGTCCGCGCTGCCTCGGGATATGGGTGAGTACGGTCATTAGAACATTCAAAGCTTTGACTTACATTAACTCTATCCAGCATCGTGGCTGCCTGATCAGTCGCGCAAGGCACAGCGCCGGTGTATCGCGCATCATCGGCGACGACGAAACGCACATCTGTTCCACTTACCAACGAGGACGACAACGAGCGCGCTGACCAGCCCATGGCGCCGATGGCATGAATGCGAGGATGGCGTACTTGCTGCCTCGGGATATGGGTGAGCACGTTTTATCAGAACGTTCGTAGTTTTGACTTACCATGAATTTATCCAGCACCGAGGCGCGCTGACCCAGTCGCTCAAGGGCACGGAGCCAGCGTATCGAGCATGATCAGCGACGACAGCGCTATGGGTGGCGGCTAAGCAATATCACGGCCGCAGAGACCTACTCACTATGCATTCCAGATGAGCGTTGAAGCTCGAAGTGCTATCGGCTACGAGAAGACGCGGAGGGAAGATTATTCAGTACGGTGCGTACGCCCCACTGGAGAACCACGCTCACCTTATTGCCCGACGCAATCCACAACTTGTACGTGGCATGAAATGCGACGCTGTGCAGGCTACTGTAGCCGATGTAAGGTGCGACGCGTTAGTAATGAGGATTATCACTTAGGACTGACCACAACTCACTTGTAGGACAGGCGGACCACATCGCCATCGACGAGTGGGCGTACGGGCGGGTACGAGAGGAGGGCAACGCTGACCAGATGCAGCAGAACGGCCAGATAGAGTGAAGCGCCGAACACGGCGAGATAGAGCGAGGAGAGAGGAGAGCAAGTGAGGAGAGCAGAGCAGAACAGAGTGGGATGAAGGAATGAGAGGAATGTCCGTAGTCTTATATACTGCTTTGATAGACGTGTACGTACATAGAATGAAAATGGTGGGTTTGGGAATATCTCGTCCAGGGTCCGCATACGCTAAGCGAATCGCGATCAGTGTCTCCTCCTCCGTTTTCTCGTCCGCGTCCGTTGCTCAGCCTTGCCTGTGTCTTGTAGACCATACCAGTTATCAATAAGAAACTTATAGTCCATTTAATTACGACCAGAATACAGAAAAGCGACCTATTTATTGTGTTTTATTCCAGTGTGTTATTGAGTGTTAAGGATGAGATTCATGTTTCTACATTTTCAAAATTGCGAACCTCGTCTACGCAGCGGCCAAGTATAACCGCGACCTACCCACCCAGCGACCCCTGACCCAGTAGGACATAATACCATGTCGTAAAACTAAAGGGAAATGGCACTAACGTGCTTATTCCATGCAATGCTCCGAACCTAAGCATCCAGCAAATGCATCTTCTTGCAGGCGGAAAGTTCAAGCGCGCGATCTTCGCTGGCAACGCACCCGATAGGACCCTTGATGGCACTAGTAACCGAGTTTTACGTGCTTTTTTCCAGGTCCCCGCGCGATGCGCAATGGTCTGGAAACGCGAAACGGGGTGGGAGGAGAGGGTCATGCTCGGTACGGATACCCTTGGCTGCCCTAGCCTGGCCGCTCTAAATTTCTGGTGTTCGATAGAAGCTCATCGGAGCTATGTATTACTACATGTTTGAGGGGTCTACATGGGATTGACACGAGAGCAGCGGATGCGCTCTGCAAGCTCTTTGATTGAATCTTGATGTCGCCGTTGTCTCGTACATGCCGCCGCATTGCGTTCGCAGCAATAAAGGAAAATGTTAGTACTGTAGATATATATGTAATATATACCCATGAGTTAAGATCGATGCGTTTTCTGGATTTCAACTGGCGAATTGGGAGAGGAGGCGCGCGTTGTTATAGGAGTGATGACTATCTGAACGCCCGTCTCTGTGCTCAACTAGAATGGAAACTACGATCAATAAGAGATTATATATGTACTCGGCCGTCTTTATATGTGCAATGCAAAGGCGCAAAGCTTTGGGAGCATGTGTATTGCGTCACATTCAGCGCGAGCGCCTAAAACGGTGGCACACCATGCGTGGCGCTTTACCTCGTTCGCTCGTGGCGACAAGCTACCAACGGCTTCGCATAATTTTTTTTCATTCGCTTCAACTCATATGAGAAGGACCAACTCGAAATTGCAAACACTCAGAGAGTAATCTCATCCACCAGTGACATCTTTCTAGGGATGGTCGATGATCCCGGATGAAATGAAAGTGGTTCAAGGAAAAAAAGAAGAGCCCGACATCAACCCGACATATCCCTAGACTCGACGGAGCCAATAAATAATGAGTGACACAGCCACCATACTGTAATTGGGATGGGTTGAAGACGATTTACATTCCCTAGCAATCCGATATGCATATGGTCTACAACTGTAGACAGAAGATTTTCCAATAACTAGGCCATCCCGTACCTCGGATATAATTCGTATCAAATTCAAAAGAAGATACACAAACGATACATCGATAATTGTCAAGACAGTCATTCGTTCCAATGTCCTTCAGCACTCAGCGATCTTCATGAACCAATCATGAACGTTCCACAACTTGCTACAACTTGAACCTAGATGGGGCTTCTGAAGATGACAGTTCTTGGCTGGCTTCCACCAGAATCGGACACAACATTACCACTGTACGCCCACTGTACATAGACACTAAGTATTGAGCAGTAAGAACCGTATAACCAAGACTCACATTGAGGTATCCACCATCGCCCAGTAACTGGAAAGTCCCAGACCGAAAGGCGTAGAGATGATATCTAAATCCCGATGTCATCAATAGACAAATAACTCAACAATAACCCGGTAATAAGCACGTACGTGATGGAGCCAAATCCCCACCAAATTGGCAAAGAGACCATTTTCAACGTAAAATCGACATCGGGTCGCCCATCGAATCTGACCTGATGTCTGGTGTAGCAAATGACATAGTTGAATGTAGGATCATTTCTCCTGAGATCCCTAACTGAGACTTGAGTGAATTCAGAACGCCTCTAATGAAAACAATGTATCAGATGAGCCGGATTTTCAGAATGTCAGGTTTAAAGGGCTCGCCTGGTGATCACTCCAACTTTGGTTTACAATCCATTGAATGATCGAACCAATAAAAGCCACAGCGCCGATGACAGTTGCAATACTGCGGCCACCATGACTGGCGGCCACCTCCCTTGACTGGATACTCGGTGTAGCCTTATCAAGAGAGTCCTCATCGGATGCATGAGATTCGAAGAGGCAAACCTGATGAGCATCAGCTTTCTTGACAGTGTCCCAGATTTTGTCCCAAGAGACGTTATTGACGTCTCCCACTGCAGAAGGTCAGATCAGTCCAGCCAAAAAATACGTGTAGTTGGGTAGATATTACCGGCGTCAAAATGAAGTAAAGCAACCACGTCACCGACTGGAAAATCGGTCTTGTTGAGTGCAGAAATTTCATCAGCGGGTACAGCAACGATGAGCTCTTCGATAGCTTTCTTGTCGGCTCCAGTGATTGCGGTATAGGCCATTGTTGTTAGAGTTGTGCGAGAGGTGATAATTCACTGGCAGATCCTTGTGCAAATGGCGGGTTATTTAACACTTTGAGATTGCTCACAGAAATTTAAATAAAGTCATGTCGGAATATCAGCATAAAGGGGCCCTCAGCCCAATGGAAACTTGGAACCTCCTATTCGGTTTTTGAATGGCTAAGAATCCAACAAAAAATGTGATATGGGCTTTTCAATGATAGTAGGTTAATCTTGAGTCTATCAAAATTCAAAAGGCTCACGAAGAATGAGGGATGAAATACAAGCTTTCACGGTAAAGCCTGGACCACTGATTATGTTAAGGTTAGAATTTAGATTCAATAAGCACAGAAGCAACTGCAGGTAATTTTAAATACGGAGTCAAGTTCCTCCCATTGAATAGCTACATGTTCTCAAATTTCGGATGTGACAAGAAAAGGTATGTATGAATCATATGCATTGTGAGAAGTACTGTGCCAACTTCCAAGCGACTTCGCCGTGGAGTTTCTTGGTCAGTCCATAGTAGAAAATTGGAGATAAGAGACAAATTTAAAGGGTGCAGGTCAGTGAATGTGCCGGCTGAGAAAATTATGCAGAAGTCCATCACAATACTGCCTTTTTACAGTGGTGATTAACTTCTAGAATCTAAATTCTCCCTTTGATGGCAATATAGGCTCATACTATACGTACATTGTCGACACCAAATTTCGAATGGTTTTATAGCATTACCGACGTCTTTAGGGTTATTTGAAACATGTTTTATGACTTTGCATGCCAGTGTGGCGGTGTACATACTGGCGCCATTATTACTACCGGCGCTTAACGAAGCGCTTAACCAGCACTCTGAGTACTCCCGAGATTGAAACATTTATCCTACGGTAGTACGTACCTCTTGATGTATTGGCACGGTTTTGAGACGCTGAAATATTTGGTGTCGACAATGTACGTATAGTATGAGCCTATATTGCCATCAAAGGGAGAATTTAGATTCTAGAAGTTAATCACCACTGTAAAAAGGCAGTATTATGACTGACTTCTGCATAATTTTTTCAGCCGGCACATTCGCTGACCTGCACCCTTTTAAATTTGTCTCTTATCTCCAAGTTTCTACTACGGACTGACCAAGAAACTCCACGGCGAAGTCGCTTGGAAGTTGGCACAGTACTTCTCACAATGCATATGATTCATACATACCTTTTCTTGTCACATCCGAAATTTGAGAACATGTAGCTATTCAATGGGAGGAATTTGACTCGGTATTTAAAATCACCTGTAGTTGCTTCTGTGCTCATTGAATCTAAATTCTAACCTTAACATAATCAGTGGTCCAGGCTTTACCGTGAAAGCTTGTATTTCATCCCTCATTCTTCGTGAGCCTTTTGAATTTTGATAGACTCAAGATTAACCTACTATCATTGAAAAGCCCATATCACATTTTTTGTTGGATTCTTAGCCATTCAAAAACCGAATAGGAGGTTCCAAGTTTCCATTGGGCTGAGGGCCCCTTTATGCTGATATTCCGACATGACTTTATTTATAATTTCTGTGAGCAATCTCAAAGTGTTAAATAGCCCGCCAGTTGCACAAGGATCTGCCAGTGAATTATCACCTCTCGCACAACTCTGACAACAATGGCCTATACCGCAATCACTGGAGCCGACAAGAAAGCTATCGAAGAGCTCATCGTTGCTGTCCCCGCTGATGAAATTTCTGCACTAAACAAGACCGATTTTCCAGTCGGTGACGTGGTTGCTTTGCTTCATCTTGACGCCGGTAATATCTACACAACTACACGTATTTTTTGGCTGGACTGATTTGACCTTCTGCAGTGGGAGACGTCAATAACGTCTCTTGGGACAAAATCTGGGACACAGTCAAGAAAGCTGATTCTCATGAAGTTTGCCTCTTCGAATCTCATGCATCTACACCGAGTGCCCAGCCAAGGGTGGAGGTGGCAACTGTCATCGCGGCTGTGGCTTTTGTTGTTACGATCATTCAATGGATTACAGACCAAAACTGGAGTAATCACCAGGCGAGCCCTTTAAACCTGTTATTCTGTTGAATCCGGCTCATCTGATACAAAACGTTTTCATTAGAGGCGTTCTGAATTCACTCAAGTTACAGTTAAGGATCTCAGGAGAAATGATCCTACATTCAACTATGTCATTTGCTACACCAGACATCAGGTCAGATTCGATGGGCGACCGGACGTCGATTTTACGTTGAAAATGGTCTCTTTGCCAATTTGGTGGGGATTTGGCTCCATCACGTACGTGCTTATTACCGGGTTATTGTTGGGTTATTTGTCTATTGATGACATTGGGATTTAGATTTCATCTCTACGCCTTTCGGTCTGGGACTTTCCAGTTACTGGGCGATGGTGGATACCTCAATGTGAGTCTTGGTTATACGGTTCTTACTGCTCAATACTTAGTGTCTATGTACAGTGGGCGTACAGTGGCAATGTTGTGTCCGATTCTGGTGGAAGCCAGCCAAGAACTGTCATCTTCAGAAGCCCCGTCTAGGTTCAAGCTGCAACAAGTTGTGGAACGTTCGTGAAGATTGCTGAGTGCTAAAGGACTTTGGAATGAATGACTGTCTCTGTCTGGACAATTATCGATCTTTGGACTGAATGACCTTCTCTGTCGGGACAATTATCGATGTATCGTTTGTGTATCGTCGTTTGAATTTGATCTGAATTATGTCCGAGTTACGGGATGGCATAGTTATTGAGAAACCTTCGGTCTACAGTTGCAGACCATAAGCATACAGGATTGCCAGGGAATGTAAATTAGCTGCCCTGGAGCGCGCCCAATATTTTGGTACAAACGATATGGCTCAGTAGCACTTGCCTCGTAGATATAACACCGTAGCACTTGCCTCGTAGATATAACACCGTAGCATACAAGTAGCATTCTCTAATCAGGAAATCTTACCTTCTTTTCTCTTTTCCTTCTTCGTCAGTATCATGTAAAGCCGAAACCTGCTCGCCATGTCCAGACTAAGGGGTATATAAGAGTGACAAATATTCGCGGCGAATATAGATATACATAAGTAGATAATACCTTCCGACAACAAGGAATGAAAACCAATTTTGCATCACGTAGGTCTATACGAGAAACGCGACGCGAAAAAGAGAAATAAATAGAAGAAAGAGGTATCGTAGGCAAATGCCACCAATATATACTTAGAAAAGTCTCAATGTACTAGGGAAAAAAACGTCGAAAAGATCAAAGAAAAAAAAAGACTACTCGCTGTACACCACCAGCGCCCAGATGATACCCGCACTGAGCAGGATGACCACCGAGAACGCCGCGCCGACATACAACAGCAGCTTGCGCTGGCTGATCTCCTTCCCGCCGTCCTGCAGCCGCGACGCCGACACCGTCCCGTTCGCCACCCCCGCGCGGAGCGCGTCCATGCGCTGCTTCTTCGCCAGCGCCGCGTCCACTTCCTGCTGGCGGAGCACGACCTGCGTGCGCGGGTCCGAGGGGTCGAGCGTCTGCTTGCCCGTCTCCTTGGAGAAGGCGACGAAGGAGGGGTAGTAGTGTTCGCACCACGACTCGATCTACACAAAGAAAATAAGTTCATGTCGATGAGCAAGCAAAGACGTGAAAAATGTACCTTGCCACAAGCGATAGAGATGCGGATGAAGTTGGGGTCGGACGGCAGCGCCTTGGCGTGGATGCGGCGCGCGTATTCACGGAACACCAGACCCACTTCCCGCGGATTCGTCGATCGCATGATAAGCTAGCAAGAGAAAAAAACACGCGTGAGTCCACAACCCACAGCCACACACCGGGAACGACCTACGTTGGCCCCCACCGCTTTGGGGATCTTGATATTCCGCTGGAACATCTCCTTATTCATGAAGCACAGTTCCAGAGTCGCGATAGCCATCGCAGCGGGAATCGCGCAGAAGTTGAAGACGCTCTGGTTCTTCAGCATCCGGAGGTAGTCCAGCGAGTCCACCGCGTGCCGCAGCGCGTCCAGCACCATCCCGCTCTGCGCGTACGTCGCGCGCCGCACCACATCCGGATCCGTGCTCGTCATGTCCTTCATCTCCTTGAAGCCGTACACCGCCTTGCCCCAGATTTCGCGCGGCCAGAATAGCGCTTGTCGTCCACGTCTTCGCGTAAGTCACGGATGATGTTCATCTTTTGGAGGAGGAGACCCATGGAGTTGCTCAGCTCGAGCTGAGAGCCGATGTAGGGTGCCTCCTTCCCTGAGGCGGCGAATATCCGTGAGAGACCCTCGCCGACGAGGCCAGCGACATAATGACAGTAAAGATCGTATTCCGCAATAGTTTCGAGGTAGATGGAACCAGTCGTCGCTGCTTTATGCGCGTAATCGGCCATTCCGGTCTCCATTTTGGTAGTGATATCAATGATAACATTTTTATATCTAAAAAAACGCGTCAGTTCATCCTGCATATGGAATTCGCGGCGAAACAATATGTCCCCTGAAACGAATGACAAAAATAGAAGGGTATGAAAACGCACTCAGGTAGGAGTCTATTGACTTCTTCGACAACCGTGTCATATTCTACAAGTAGCTGGCGGTCTTTCTCTGCTGGGCCACAGCCGTCGTAATTCCACCTCGGGGTGACGGTGTGGACGTGGAAGGAGCGCAAGATTGGTTGCTTGATGTGGTCGGGGATGGTCATGTCATCTTCAATGGTGTCGAGTCCACGGAGAACAAGATAGAACAGAGCAATCTTCGCAGGCAATTGTCACTGGAGGGTCGACACGGCGGTATTTGGCAGGTTCACGTCCACGCTGGGGTGCTTCAGGACCGCCTGCACGTATTCGATGTTTTCCACCGCGTTACAGGCCAGGTGCAGCGCCGTTCTCCCTAGCCAGTCTCTGACATTGACATCGCAGTAGGGGCAGTCGCGCTCCCCGATCCTCCTGCACCACCGCTGCGCGTCCACGATTTGCCCCCGCCGCCCGTGTAGCTCGTTGCCATCGTTCACGCGGTGTTAGAAAGGAATCGTCCGCGAAGTAAGCTGTATGCATTCAGGGAATAATCTCATCGCATCAGTGACATTTGCTTAGGGATGAAAGTGGTTCAAGAAAGAAAAGGAAGAGCCCGACTTTGATGCCAATCAATAATTAGCACAGCCACCATGTACATCTGACATTGCCGCCCCATCAGGAAATTCTTTCCTTTTCTACTTCCCTTCTTCGGTGCTTATCATCTTAGAGATTGGAACCGTAATTATAGCCTGCTCGCTATGTAGAGAATAAGGGTATAAAATTGATAATATCCATGGCGAATATAGATATACATCACTAGATAATTCCATCTAAAAACAAACAATAAAAACAATTTTGCATTACGCAGAGCTAGAAGAGAAATGCGAACAGTATATCTACGAGTCAGATGCCACTGAGCCATATCGCTTGTACCAAGATATCTACTTGGGCAGAGGGATTAGATTTCCCGCAAAACGTCAGCGAGCTAGCGCGGCTTCGAAGCAGTGCAATCCTGTATGCGGCTTACTTTCTCCTGCTCCAATACCTATGCCATCCCGTACCCGGACATAATTCGCATCAAATTCGGAGGATACAATAATGATGGTACAGACAGTCATGCATTTTAAGGTCATTTAGCGCTCAGCAAATATCATGTCACGATGTTCCACATTGCACAGCTTGTTAATACAACTTGAACCTAGACGGGGTTGCTGAAGACGAGGGTTCTTGGCTGCCTTCCGCGAGAATCGGACGCAATAATGCCATAGCGCGCCCACTGTACATAGACACCATGTAGGATAAGTATCGAGCAGTAAGAACGTTATCAAAAAAGACTCACGTCAAGGTATCCACCATCGCCCAGTAAGCAAAAAGTCCCAGACCGAAAGGCATAGAGATCATAGCTAAATTCCGATGTTGTCAATAGGCAAACAACTCGATAATAAGCGCGTACGTGATGCCTCTAAACCCCCAGAGAAATGGCATAGAGACCTGTCTCCGCGTAAAATCGACATCGGGTTGCCCATCGAATCTGACCTCATGTCTGGTGCGGCAGATGACATAGTTGAATCGAGGATCGTTTCTACTTAGATCCCTAACTATGACTCGCGTAAATTCAGAACGTCTCTAATGAGAATATTGTGTCAGATTCAGATGAGCCTGGACGACAGAGTTAAATGAAGGACCCACCCGCTGATTGTCCCAATTTTGGTCTTTAATCCATTGAATGATTGGCCCAACAGCATCCACAGCCGCGATGACAGCTGCGACAGCTGCAACGTTGCGGCCACTTGCAGCGCCCTCCGTTGGCTGGATACTCGGCGACATAAGCGTAGCCTTATCCAGAGCGTCCCCATCGGATACATGAGATTCACCGACTCGGAGGTCATCCTGATGAACATCAGCCTCTTTGACAGAGTCCCAAATTGTGTTCCAAGAGACAACGACAGACATTTTGCGCATCTCCCGCTGCAGAACACGAAATCAGTGAGCCAAGAACACGAACAGCTGCGGGGACATTACCTGCATCAGTATGAAGTAGAGCAACTGGGTCAGTAACTGGAATCTCCGTCGTGGTTAGCGCAGACAGTTCGTCATCGGGGACGGCAGTGACGGGCTCTTGGATGGCTTTCTTGTCGGCTCCAGCGGTTGTTGTAATAGAGGCCATTGATGTCAGAGTTGTTCGAGAGGTTAAGTATATAAGTACTATGATATTACTCATGATGAATCACTGGCAGATCCTTGTCCAACAGGCGCCGGGTCATATGATGCTAATTTGAGATTGCTCATGGAATACCACCACCACCGCCGCCGGACGTCACTGCGGGGCTTGGTCCAGCCTGCGGATGGTGATTGAATATTGAGGTGGGCCTTCAAATTTTCACACCTTGTCCATTCATGCTCATCCCGACTTTGATGTGATACCAGCTTCCAAAACGCCAATATATTCACTCCGATGTTGTAAGTATATTCACACCACCACCCAAGAAATCTTTCTTCGTGAGCCGCAACCTGCTCGCCATATCCAAACTAAGGGGTATATAAGAGTGATAAATATTCGCGGCGAATATAGATATACATAAGTAGATAATCCCTTCCGACAACAAGGAATGAAAACCAATTTTGCATCACGCAGGACTATACGAGAAACGCGACGCGAAAAAAGAGAAATAAATAAAAGAAAGAGGTATCATATGCAAGTGCCACCAATATATACTTAAGAAAAGTCCTAATGTACTCGAGAAAAAAAAACGTCGAAAAGATGAAGGGAAAAAAAAAAGGACTAATCCTAATCGCTGTACATCACCAGCGCCCAGATGATACCCGCACTGAGCAGGACGACCACCGAGAACGCCGCGGCCACATACAAGAACAGCTCGCGCTGGCTGATCTCCTTCCCGCCGTCCTGCAGCCGCGACGCGGACACCGTCCCGTTCGCGACACCCGCGCGGAGCGCGTCCATGCGCTGCTTCTTCGCCAGCGCCGCGTCCACTTCCTGCTGGCGGAGCACGACCTGCGTGCGCGGGTCGGACGGGTCGAGCGTCTGCTTGCCCGTCTCCTTGGAGAAGGCGACGAAGGAGGGGTAGTAGTGTTCGCACCACGACTCGATCTACACAGCGAATAAATAAGGATATGTCGATGAGCGAGCTGAGACGGGAAAACGGACCTTGCCACAAGCGATAGAGATGCGGATGAAGTTGGGGTCGGACGGCAGCGCCTTCGCGTGAATGCGGCGCGCGTATTCCCGGAACACCAGACCCACTTCCCGCGGATTCGTCGACCGCATGATAAGCTAGCAAGAAAAAAAAACACGCGTCAGTCCACAATCCACATCCACACACGGGAACCACCTACGTTGGCCGCCACCGCCTTGCGGATCTTGATATTCCGCTGGAACATCTCCTTGTTCATGAAGCACAATTCCAGGGTCGCGATCGCCATCGCAGCGGGGATCGCGCAGAAGTTAAAGACGCTCTGGTTCTTCAGCATGCGGAGGTAGTCCAGCGAGTCCACCGCGTGCCGCAGCGCGTCCAGCACCATCCCGCTCTGCGCGTACGTCGCGCGCCGCACCACATCCGGGTCCGTGCTCGTCATCTCCTTCATCTCCTTGAAGCCGTACTCCGCCTTGCCCCAGATCTCGCGTGGCCAGAAATAGCGCTTGTCGTCCACGTCTTCGCGGAAGTCACGGATGATGTTTGTCTTTTGGAGGAGAAGACCCATGGAGTTACTCAGCTCAAGCTGAGAGCCGATGTAGGGTGCCTCCTTCCCTGAGGCGGCGAATATCCGTGAGAGACCCTCGCCGACGAGACCAGCGACATAATGGCAGTAAAGATCGTATTCCGCAATAGTTTCGAGGTAGATGGATCCAGTCGTCGCTGCTTTATGCGCGTAATCGGCCATTCCGGTCTCCATTTTGGTAGTGATATCAATGATAACATTTTTATATCTAAGAAAAACGCGTCAGTTCAATCCTGCATATGGAATTCGCGGAGAAACAATATGTCCCCTGAAACGAATGACAAAAATAGAAAGGTATGAAAACGCACTCAGGTAGGAGTCTATTGACTTCTTCGACAACCGTGTCGTATTCTACAAGTAGCTGGCGGTCTTTCTCCGCAGGGCCACAGCCGTCGTAATTCCACCCCGGCGTCACGGTATGGATGTGGAAGGAGCGCAAAATTGGCTGCTTTATGTGGTCGGGGATGGTCATATCATCTTCAATCGTGTCGAGACCACGTAGAACGAGATAAAATAGAGCAATCTTCGTAGGCAGTTGTCAGTTTAGATATTTAGACGCGAATCTTAGCAAGCGAAAATAATAAAACGCGGTCGTGCCTCGACGTGTCGAGAATCCAGGTGGTTCCGTGATCCCTTCTAGAGGGTCGACACGTAACGCGTCTGGCAGGCAAACATGGCAATTCCATCCTTTTTTATCAGATACCAAAGGGTATCGGGAGAAGACCCAGGCGATGACACATGGGTCGGGCGGCACATAGTTTACAAGCCCGATGCTGCTCTCCTCGGAAGTGCCAGGGGCTTAAAAGAAGCCTATTTGCTCACCGTCCGTGCCAAATCTCCCTCTAACTCCTTAATAACCGCCGAGAAACTTCTGCTCGTCATGTCGAGGAACTCCCAACACCGGCGCATCGACTGCCTGTCCCACCCAGAAGTAGGGTGCTCCTTTAGCGCGGCGATGTCCCGCTTTTGCTCATGGTAGATGTAGAACTGGATGAGGGTCCTGAACTCGAGGGGATGGGTGAGGAGCAGAGCGAGCCAGTTGGTGATACCCATGGTGTGTGCGAGAAAGGAGTCGGTATGTGAGAGGACGCTTTTTAAAAACCCTCGTACGATTTTGTCACCCCACATTCGCTGGCTTTAAATAGGACTGCCTTTTCCGGCCCCACAGGCGCACTCGGCCCGCTCCCTGCCGTCATTTTCTTCTGCAACGCCCACCATGGATCCCCCGCTCTCACCCCCGGTCCACATACACCCCATTGCATCCACGCCAAGCACACTCAAGGCCACTCAAAAGCGCCTGGAGGACTTTCTGGAAGATTTCCAGGCCAGGAGCACCTCTTCCCAGGGCGGCAACACAGCGGTGACCGTGCAGCTGCAAAAATTGACCGATGCGCTCAAGGAAGAACGCAAGGCAAAGAAGGAGCGTAAAGAAAACCTCTGACATCAGCCTCGAGTCTTTTGCTCGAAACTCTCGGTGAGTGCAAGGCTGTCCTGCTTCTGGCTTTTGGCTTTCATTAATCATCTTGGGTACGCACAGCCTATACTTACATGAGCTGAGACATCAAATCCTCAGTTTCTGTTTGGTTTCCGTTCTCGAAACGACATCAGACGTCCTATCAAGGCTAGGATTGACTCGTGGTCTAAGGACCTAACGTTGACGACTACACCGCTGTATCATCTCCTTTTACCACCCATGCAATATCTACCATGAAACAGCGTCACCCGACCAGAAACCACGGCTAGTCGGCTATAGTATCTCGTGTGTACGGCTAATAATAAAAGTTACACTGATGCCCAGAAGGTTTGAGTCACTAAAGGCGCTCACAGCTCGCAACCTTCTGAATCAGATCTAGGCAGTCAACTATCAATGTTCAAAATAATCAACGTCGATGGTGGTTGACCTCGGCGCAGATTTGACAACGTGGAACAGGATGCGACACTCTGCGTCCTTTCAGACTCATCCTGCAGTGTGCCCAACTATGCGTCACCTGTATTCAAAACCTTGGGATCGTTCCCGCGTTACTCCAATATTGCTGCTTCGTCAACGCTTTGATCGTCATGGAAATTCGTCTGATGTTCCTCCATTGACATGTCCTACATATATCCTCAATGCCTAAGGCGCTCACCAAACATGAAGTGGCAACTGATCCTGTCAGAGAACACAAATAAAAACGTGACCCCCATTTCCGAGCATGAACTTTGTAGCGGTGGTGAAGGCTCACGCCCTCTCCACGCTCCCTCACACCTTACCCTTCTCTCTCTATTCCTGTCCGTCACCATCCTCTCAGTATCAGCCGCCAATAAATTCACCACCGTGTTGTGCCTACACGTTTATCACCGCTTCGCCATCTCTTACTACGTCTGGCGCCGGCGCACATCTCATACATACCACGTCTGGCGCCGGCGCGCGCGCAGCGCACAGGCGCAGTAGTAGTAGTAGTCGCAGCAGTCGCAGTCGTATTCATGAAGTTGACGTGACGGATCAGACGCGGTGCAGCGCGACCACCGACGGACCTAAGTATTCCTGACGCAGCGCAGCGCATCGCGTCTTGCGCAGTCCTGGGCTCGCGCTCTGGACTGGCGCATTCGTTTTTCGCAGCAGTGGAAACAGCGCTCGTCGGCTGGAAGGGCGTAGACCCTACCCGCACTGTTCATTTATGGGATTGTGGAATACGGGTCTCAGTCGCCATTCTCGTCGGAGTGGACTCAGCTTGGTGTTAGGGTGCTGTACCTGCGATCCTGTTTCCTCCTTCAGCGCTTCAGCCCCCACTCACTTGATAGTGGTTTGGATCTCTTACTAGTAAGCATGGTTTTGTAATGAGAATCTTTATCAATGATCCAATATGCAACTGCGTCATCTCTGTTACTCCAGTCAAAATAGTGTCTGCTAAAAACACGCAGAACTGATGATCTTAAATTCTGCTCTGCAGACAGGCAGGTAACTAATAAAAGATTTGACATCACAGTTGCAAGGATTATAATAGATGATATGATTCAATTCGTATTCTCTGTACAATGTTCGTTGAGTTTCCTCCACCAGCCCTCATCAATGATAATGTATAATCATCTTATGAAGCTGATTTTGGGTGATACCCAAAAGAGAAAGCGCCTCAGAAATGAACTACATGCACCGGTAGTTACATTTCCGTCGTTTTGAGCAGCACAGCGCTTATAATTTTTGTGCCGATGTTCAAATAAAAACTATGGCAGTAATTGTTCTATTCCAAGTTAAGCGCAATAGGCGGTCTTGCTTTCCAATGAAGGAAACATTCTCCTAAGGCACTGCCTCAACACTAATTTTAACATGATTTGAATCCTTGATCAATCGCAGTACAACATCAAGCATTCATGCATCGATAGAATTGTGCTGGATCTATTGGCAATGCGTATGAATATGGCAGATATAATCCTCTACAGCTACTCAAATGACTGTATCAAACTGCCTTGTACTAAAATCATTGTTCGGGCATCTATTGAATATGAAGGCCTGTGGATTGAGCCCGGATCAATCCAACGCAGTTGTCGGTGGCACCGCCACTCCGTGCGCCACATAACTTTGATCATGTATCAGGCTGGGGGTCCCGGGAAGGCATCAATCTATGTCCCTGCCGCTGAGGAACAGGATCGTCGCCAAAACCGATGGCTCGAAGAAACCAGAGTTGAATGCTGACATGGCCAACTGTAGAGTGACTTGCGCATTGTTTCGCGTGATGCGGGCTAATTCCCCAGCTGCACTGGTGTCTTCGCCATGAAGCTGATCGAAAAGATGGATTTGAAAACTATGAGTCCTGGATATCATCAGGAGAAAAGAAAACGAGGGCTTACGCAGACGGCGTTGCCGCGTGGAATCCAACTATAAGTACGTCCGCCAACGACCATGCTTCGGCGCCTATATTACTCGTATGAGCGCAACTGAGGTGTCACAAAAATCACATTTGCAACTCACCTTTTATCTTGTGACAGTCTGAGCCATTGTCCAGTTCTTTGCAGTTCAATGATACCACTTGCTTGTATCGTAGCATGGCGCTGCCAATAGATGATTGCGAACATCTCTCCGTTTCGACGAGAGACCGTGGTAGATGTTGAGTTCGTGTTCACACTGAAATAAGGGGTCGAATTGGCGCCGTAAACATTGCAAGTCAGGATGTTGGAGTTGGTCATAACGAAGTTGAAGGTCGTCGATGCCGGGATGTTATCCATGGTGGGTAGTGCACCGAACGTCGGTGGCGTGGTATTATTTGACGCCCAACCGCTTTGGTCACGGGAGTCTTGCGCGCCCCAAGCAGCTGCGAATGGATTGGTGTACATGTCGATGATCGAGTATCAGTAAGAGTAGAGCAAGAGAAAAGTGGGTGTTTGATTATGGTTTATCACAGTGGTTTGGCGCTCTTAATATACAAAATGAAGCAAAACACTGTGAATACTATGGAGCGCGCAGATGCAGAACTGAAGTTTTGAAAGCACCATCAAGCGCCGAGGTGAGACGTAAAAAAATACACAGGTCGGCCACTGTGGCAATATGCAGTGAGACCCAATGGCGTCGTATTCCTTCAGTCATAATGCGATCCACCAGGAGGATATGGGACTCTAGAATGTACCGATTTCATCAGTCTCCGATACACCGAGACTCCTCGTCAACTCACCATCTCCCCAAATCCGTGCCGCTGCGTGATAACCTGTCTCCAAGTCGTCCACCTCTGTTGTGTCTCGGTTGGATGTCTGGTACCATATCACAGTACTCAAATTTTGATTGTGCGCTTTGTAAAGCTCGACTTTGCTATCAGTAAGAGGGAGAATTGATGACACAGAATTAATTCGCTAGATGTAAGTGTCGGTCAAGCACGACCGCTTCTACCTCTCTTAATCACATTGCGAGCTGCGGAATATAAAACCGTACCCAAACCTAATCAATATCGGATGGTTATGCATTTGCCGTAGGACGCGTATGTTTTTTTTGTGTTTTTTGAAGTGAGTTGACCTGCAGCTACGGTATTTGATCTACCGTGAAATTCGAATACCCCATACTATCCTGAATGATAGAGCCAGGTCATAATTAAAAGCCAATCTTTCATCCCATCATTTCCGCTGCGGTTCAGGAAGTGAGGCACGTAAGGATCACAAAGACATGCACCATTCACTACCGTATTGGAAGTTGTTACTTAGAAGACGTTGCAGTTGCTACTAAACATAGCTTATTTAAACCATGACACAAATTCTAGCTAGCATCAGGCTTGAGCTGAGCCCTTGGGTCAAGGATGGGAAATGTTTGACTATTTTTTCCACAAACATGAACCTAGGAAGACTTCGAAAACCGGCTTTACTTTCATTCTCCTTGGGCGTCACCTAACGGAGGACGACGGCCCGACGAGATCTTGATGGAGTTGAGCCAATCATGCATGCATGTGCCGCCAACCAGCCCTCGTAATCGCGTGTATGTATGCGTATCGGCGCTTGATGAAGCGGGACCTGCTGGTAAAGATACATACCTTGCCACTGAAGCTTGAAGACTTGGTGCTTCGGAAGTTAAAAAAATCCGCGAACTCGAAAAGTTGACGCATAAGGCCTCCAGGAACCAGGATCTAAGATGATCTGATAGCCATTTATGATTGCAGTAGTCGTATATCCCAACGGCACTGGAGTCTACACCGGATCAGACACAACGCTGTGCCACGCGGAGTGGGACCGTAGTCCAGTACTACTACTACTACTGCGTATGAACAGCTTGAACTAAATCTGATACCAGGCCCCGAATCCCCAGATCCGCTTACCAATGGGGCAGTGTATATCCAAGAGGCACTAGATTGCTTCAGAATATTCAGAACACTGAGTCTGTTGTGCCATGTACAACAGGATACGCATCTCGATCCCGCAGATGACACGGCGGGTGTCGGTTCCATTTTTCTTGCTGCACTACCGTCAGGCACCGACGCGCACCACGACTTCCGAGCTCACAAAGATCTGTAGATTGATACGCCCATGATATCATTGACAGCCCGGAATGGGAAGTTGTATACCAGCCACAGAACTCAAGTGCGTCAGTGTATGGATGATCAAAAATACGGAAGACAAGGATCATCGGTCGTTTTTTAATGATTCATTCGTATGCTATCGCCGCATTGAGGACGGCGTTCATGGTCGATTCATGACACGATCAACTCGCCCTCTGCCGTCGTCTGTCAGGTTCCATCATTTCCAGATGCGAGCGCTCACTGTCGTCCGTCGGGAAACTGGATGCGCATATGCGGGTTGCCGGTGGCATGAATATGCAAGACGTCATCTGCATAACATCATATGAAGTATAACGCAGAAAAACGAAAAAGGATGGGGCAGGGCACATTCCATTTCTTTTTCACAAGCAATGCACCAACAACACACGTCATTGATAGAGATTAAATATCAAGATCAAAATCCCAAGAAGAACTTGCATCAGGGATGGAAGTAGCGCTGATGACATAGAATTATTATGGGTCCTTGTCGTAGTGTTACTCTCCAATTTTTGGGGACCACTCATTAAATTCAAAGCTACCTAATTGAATTCGGGTAAAGAAGAAGAGCCCGTTCAGTCTTATTTTAAACAATTCTCACATTCACCGCGAAGAATTGGGAAACCGCGTAAAGACATACTCATCTAGCGCCCACTTTCCCTTCTGCCAGCGGCTGAGATATGCAGGCAATAACGGCACATGCCTAGTACATACGTACGTCGCCGCCTGATTATAGATCTCACTTGCTTCTGATATCGAACAGTTGCAGTCTCCAGCATCCATGCATTGATCTCGCATTCATATGTCCTTTCTTTTCTCCTTCTAACTGCAGCCTCTGTGGAGCGAAAGGAAGGTATTAACCACGCCGTTTCCTGATCATAGATTAACGACGTCCGGCTGACCCAAAGACCGCAGCCAGACAAAAAAGACATCTCAATGGGCGCGCTGGATATGATACACTGTGTCACTTATGGTCCTTTGCGGCTCGGTCAATGAGAGAAGAGCAAATTTAAATAAGCAGCATGGCTTCAGTTTTGCTTTCCCTCTTTCTCATACTTCGCCGACATTTTCCTGACTGCGGCCTGTGTGGACGGCTTACGACCAGAACGGCATCCGTCCATGGTCACGCCAAAAATATGACGGCCTTTCTTTCCTTCCGCAAAGGCTGCGGCCAAAATGAATACATGGGGGCTACGGACATGCCTTTACATAACCCTCGGCTTCTCTGGTAGCGGGTACGAGAAAAAGTGAAACACAACGAAGTAAATCCACGGCAGAAGGTTATTCTTCCCTCACTGCCCGAGGTTCAAGTACCTGCTCGCAGCTGGGGCGAATATTCGTCACTGAAGAGCCATATATAACTGCTAGGCCAAAGACCGCACAAAATACACGGCATTTGCGCCGTTCTTTAACGAGAGCAAATGTAAACGTAGTGGGGTCAGGCTACATAGGCGCCCAACGCTGCCATCGCCTATGCATAATAACTGCTTGCCCAATCAATAACAAGGAGTAGGCAAAACACACCTAAAGCCAACCTAAATATTTAATAAAGGCTTGCGACTCCGGGACCGAAGTTCAAAGTTCACATCACGAAATTTGGAGTGGCAGGTCGTAGCAGTAAAAAAAAACCTATTTTTCAATGACTGGTACAGTGGCCAACGTGGGGATCGAACCCAAGACCTTCGCGTTATTAGCACGACGCTCTAACCAGCTGAGCTAGTCGGCCGATGGTGGATGTGTTCCATCTCGCCTTTAAAATGAGATCTGGTAAAATTGACTGCGCTACGCGAGACACTGGTACTGTACAGTGTAGTCAAAAAATCAAAGGCTTTCGTATGCGGACTCCGAGTAATAAAATTTTGACGTCAAGAAATACGAGAGCGCAACGGAGAGAGGTCATGTACAAAGAACAACAAAAAGAGACAATAATTACACGGAACACGGTTTCTTCTGCTACCCCTGGTCCATCTCATCGCCGCCCTCGTCCACCTGTGCGGCCCCGTTCCACCACACCACCGGCCCCAACCCCTGCTCCGCAATCGAACACTACAAAAAAAAACATCAGCTTCAATCCCACGTACACACCACAAACGCAATCACTCACACAAACCACATACGGCGGCCTCTTCGTCTCATGCTTCACCTGCACGCCCTCCGCGACGCGCGGCGGGCCGGGCTCGTCGTCGCAGAACGCGTCGCTCTCGACGCGCGCGCGCAGGACCTCGCCCTGGTCGATGTACATGCGCGCGGCGACGGGCGTGTCGAGCAGCGCGGTGGGGGAGGTGAGGTCGGAGTCGGGGAGCCAGAAGTGGGCGCGCTCGTTTGGGTCGCTGCGGGTGGGGGTTAGTGGGTGATGGTGGTGAGGGTGGGGGAGGGAGGGTGCTTACAAGGCGGAGGGCTGGGGGAGGTAGGCGACGGGGATATAGATGTCGTCGAAAAAGCCGACTGTCACTGTGATACGAGTGGGTGGATGAGACCAGCGACATGAACGAATGAGATAACGCACGTCTAATGCCATCTTCATCCGACGACTTGACCTTGGCCACGATGACCTCCGACGTGAACGGCCGGAATACCACCAGGCGGAACACCACTACACAACACACAACACACCCTCAGCACCACGCACACCACACAGGATGAGGGGAAAACAAAACGGCGACGGACCTCGGTACCACAGAAACCCGTCGCCGTAGCGCACCTTGCCCTCGCCCGCCTCCGCGAGGTCGAAGACGCAGATGCACAGGCCGACGTCGTGCAGTACGCGGTTCGCGTACTTTTTGTTGAGCTCCGCGATGAGCGCGTCCTCGGGGGGCGCGCCGAAGTTGGTCGGGTGGACGGCCACCGTGTCCTAGACGGGAAGGGCGTGAGTCAGTCACGCCCGCCGCAGCGCCGCGTCAGCAGCCCGGCAAATGCACGCACCTTGAGCACGGACAGACAGAACATGGTGCAGGGATATACGGTCGGCGAGTGGGGCTACGGGGACATGCGTGCGCGTAGGTCGTCGTCGTCGTCGAGGTACATGGCGGGCAACGCACGGCGGAATCTTATCGCGCCTTTTTTGGACCCGTGCACGTGACGTGTGAAAAAATAAGGAGGGGCACCACTCCTATGTTCTGCTGTCTTCTGCCAACTAGTAGGCGCCCCCGTCATGTCTTCCCCGTCCCCCCCTGCGCCTCCCAAGAAACCGAGCCCGTGGCTGCACTTCGTCGCCGGAGGGTCAGTGCCCCCGTCTCTCGCTCCATAGAGTCCCGCTGACCCCATGAAACCTGCTTACAGCCTCGGCGGCATGTGCGGCGCCATCGTCACCAGCCCCTTCGACGTCGTCAAGACCCGCCTCCAGTCCGACCTCTTCCGCCAGAAGCACTCCGCCGTCAACGTAATCGGTGGTGGCGGCGCGGGCAGCGCCGTCTTTGGCGCCCCGCGCCCCGCGAACCTGCTCTACAACTTTGTCGAGACGGGCTACATCATCCGGTGCGTTGCCCCTCTGGCCCCACTCACCATCCGCCTGCTGACGCAGACGGACCGTTAGCGACATCTACCGCGAGGAGTCCTTCCGCGCGCTGTTCAAGGGCCTCGGCCCCACCCTCGTCGGCGTCGTCCCCGCGCGCTCCATCAACTTCTTCGCCTACGGCAACGGCAAGCGCCTCATCGCCGACAAGTTCAACAACGGGCAGGAGAACAGCTGGGTGCACCTCACCGCCGCCGCGGGCGCGGGCATCGTCACCGGCACCGCGACGAACCCCATCTGGGTCGTGAAGACGCGCCTCCAGCTCGCGCACGGCTCCGGCCAGGTCCTCGGCGGGAGCTGGCTCTGCGTGCAGCGCATCCTGCGCGAGGAAGGGATAAGGGGATTTTATAAGGGCTTGAGCGCGAGTTATTTGGGCGTGACGGAGGGCACGATCCAGTGGGTGCTGTATGAAAGGCTGAAGCGGCTGAGCGAGTCGGTGGAGGGCCATGGACCGGTGTCGCGTTGGGCCGGCATGCTGGGCAGCGCCGGCGCCGCCAAGCTCGTCGCCAGCCTCATCACCTACCCGCACGAGGTGCGTTCCGTCCTCTATCACCCACTTAAACATTCATTAACCATCCCTCTCCATATTAGGTACTACGGACACGCCTGCGCCAGCCGAGCGTCAACGGCGTCGTCAAATACACCGGCCTCCTGCAGACGCTCCGGCTGGTGATCGCGGAGGAGGGCGCGCGCACGCTCTACAGCGGCCTCTCCGCGCACCTCATGCGCGTCGTCCCGAACGCCGCGGTCATGTACTCCATCTACGAGGGCCTCATCAAGTACAGCTCCTCATAGGCCGTGCGCCGTCCGTCCTTCCATGTCTTACCACCCCCGCACCCCGCCGCCGCCCGCAGACGATGGACGTGCAGATGCCTGATGCGTGCGTGCGTGCGTACGCATGCTGCCCGGTTCCTCGAACACCCCACTCAACCCCGTATCTTATAGCAGGTCCTGCCGCCTTTCCGCATAGACAAAAAGTACCCCACACGCTCCCGCCACCACCCACATTGCCCATTGCCCACCATATCTGATATGCTATCCCACCCCCACGCCTTACGCGCCCGTAATCCGACATCCAGCACACATCTTATTACTTATGTATTTATCGCATCGCCTTCCATCATGCTTTTTCAGGCCGTCCTTATTAGTGGCCGCTTTTTGTAGTACATACATACCTACCTATTTGAGTTTTCCTGTTGCACTATTCCATACATAATCTGCAATGACTACACAAGTTAGAAAAGTTCTTAAAATTCTGAGAATGACCTTGAGATCCTGGTTTTGTTGGAGTACATGCTCGCGAGCGATGTCAAGGTGGAGTCATACGGAACGCAGGAATACATATAACTATTGATCCAGGTTTTATAGCAAAATGTGCAGTCGCCCTACTATTGCACAAGGGATAGGGTAAGAAGTGCGAATAGCATGTCAATAAATATGTTTAGCGCCTCAAAAAGAAGAACAATTGATTACATCTTAGTCTACAAATTAGAGCAGTGAATTTAACACAAGTGCAGCCTACAGCTTGCACGGACAGAGGGCGCTCGACGGGCCGCCACCGTTCTTCATCGACCTTCAGCTTCATCCCTCGCGCCGCGCGCGGGGTGTCAGGGGCTCACGTCCGCCGCATCCGCATCTGTCTGCCCCTCCCATACAGCACCGTCAGCGCTGCCGCCCAAGGGCGCTTAAGCGGACGCCGCCGTTCTGTCACGTTCCTGCTGACCCTTGTGGGAAAGTTAGTTGATGCATAACAGTTAGTAACTGTTATTAACTGCAACTATTATCATAACCATAACTGCCCGGTTATAGTTATGACTGTTCTCCCCATCTTATGAAGGAATTTGATCAAACTGTGTTGATATTTCAAAAGAACAAAGAAACAAGACCAGGAACTATTTTCAACATATTCTAATGCGCCAAATTAGAGAGCCAATCGTCATCACACTATCTAGCTAATATTTTCTGATGAAGATATGGCAATATTACTGATGACTTGCGGAAATGCACATCCGTGGCTCTGGGATGTTATCCTAGATAGCACAGAATTTTTGAGATATGTTTTTGATTAATGCTAGACTTCTTACCGTTTAATAATTCGCATAGGTAGAAAGGGCGGTCAAGTTACTGGCAATGTAGAGGTCGGCAATGGTTTGCGCCGCACCCTCGTCCGCGGGGACCTTGATCGTCCTTTCAGCACCGGACGCATCCGCGTACTTGAAGTAGGCCGGAGAACTGCAGTTCGCAGCCGCAGCGCCCGCCTCCCTGGCCTGGACCACCGCATGGCGGCGCCCCTGGGTGGAGTGGAACCAGTTGAGGTGGGTCGCGCGCGTGCCCCCGCCGTTGAAGCACTTTGTGCCAGAGCCGAAGAGCGAGAAGAGGAAGTCCGAGCAGCCGCTCCCGGTGTATCCCTGGCCCTCGGTTCCAGAGGGGAGATTGTTGAACTGGGCGGAGAATCCGAAGCCAGAGGGGAGGGAGCAGCAGACGGACCCGCCGTCGGTGCAGCCAAAGGAGGAGCCGCTGCAGGAGACGGTGCTTGCAAAGCCTTCATAACTGACGGTTTGTGCGAGAGCGGATGATGCCAGCGCGACAGCAGTGTACGTCCCACATGTGCAGCATCACGTCGCGCGAGCCGGTGACGGCGATCGGGCAGTGGTTCAGCACACACACGGAGCGGATTGTCGAGAGGTGCCCGTGCAGGATGTAGATGCATTGCCTGTTTCGTGCTTAGTGTGTGTGTCAGAAATGAGATGGGGCGATACACACCCGGATTTGAGATCCCACACCCGGACAACCTTGTTGCACCCCCCGCTGAAGATGAGGGTGATATCCTCTCACTGTTCATGTTGCAGATGGCGGTGGAGGGTGGTGGCAGGTGTACAGTACAACAGATGCGGTGTCACGAGAGGCGCGGGAAAGTGTTGGGTAAGGCGGCGGGATCGGGGGGCGGGTGCAGGGACAAAACACCATACGGCGTGAAAATGTGAAAACACGTAAGTAACTGTCTTGTTTTTGGGTGTAGAGAGATCATAGGATCAGAGGTTAGCCCACCCGAAGGGCAGGCTAACATGGATAGTCCTAAAATGGATAAAGTCAGTAAATGAATGAATTTACGCACGAAGTAGGTGCCAAGTCCAAATTGACGCGGAAAGATCTTCGGGGTAAAACAGCCAATTTGCACGCAAAGTGCATTGCTAGATTCGAAAGATGGTGGGCATCGGGATAGGGATTCCATGGAGGCAACAACATACCGTTCTGTGTAAATTATCCATGGTTACGACGAAAGGCTAAAAGTGACTTTAGCATGTAAAATAGAATTTCTAGGTGGATAATTTACCTCGACAACACAACTTGAAGCCCCCAATTGATTTCTGTGGAGATAGCACCTGCAAGTTAATAAAAGCAGTCAGTAAGTGTGTGATAAAATCAAGAAGAAGAAAAAGACAATACCTATGTAGTCCATGGACATGTGGGAGGTCGCAAACCATTAAAACCGGTGCTTATTGTGCAAAATGACGTACCTTAAAAAAAGAATTCATGAGCTGACATCGGAGTGGTCATGTGGTCCGCGGGATGTTCAAATATGTTGTCGGAATTTCTCGAGACTGGGACAGTGTTGTGAGAGATAAGAAGGACTCGGAAAGAATGTTCAAGGAAATGAAAAACTTACCAAAGGATCAAAACCTGATTTGCGAGAAACAGCAGTCCACGGGAACTTTAAATAAAGTGTCGGAATATTAGTACCAGCGCTTATTGTGTCAAATGATGTACCTTGGAATAAATATCAATGAGGTGGGATGGCAGAGTGGTCATTCATTTGGTCCATGGGAAGCTCAAATATCAAGTTGGAATTTCTCGAGACTGGAACAGTGGAAAGACTCGGAAATGATGTTTGAGGAGATGAAAAACTTAGCGAACCATCAAACCTGATTCGTGAAAAAGCGCAGTCCGCAGGAAGTCCAAATATTGTGTCGGAATTTCTCCAGACTAGAACAATGTAGTGTGAGGTAAGAAAGACTCGGAAATGATGTTTGAGGAGATGAAAAACATACCGAAGGATCACAACCTGATTTGCGAAATACCGCAGTCCGCGGGAAGTCCAAATATCGTGTCGGAATGTCTCGAGACTGGAACAATGTTGTGTGGGGTAAGAAAGACTTGGAAAGGATGTTTGAGGAGAGGAAAAACTTACCGAAGCATCAAAGCCTGATTCGCAAAAAACCGCCGTCCGCGGGAAGTCCAAATATTGTGTCGGAATTTCTTGAGACTGGAACAATGTTCAAGTTCTGTGAGGTAAGAAAGACATGGCCGTTTGTCAGATTGAATCAGTATGGCATAAGATAAGGAAGACACAGTAAGAATACATGTAGGAACATCTGATTATCGGGGTGCAGTCCACAGGAAGTTTTGAAACGGTGTCGAGAGAAAGGCTTAGTCCGATATGATATATTAGATAAAGAAGCAAACATACCTCTGTACAGAACATCCCCATCATCACCGTGTAGTCCACTGGAAGCTTGAATATCCTGTTGGGATTCAGCCGCGTAAGCGCATAGTTGAACGTCGACAAGGGTGATGGTTGAGACGTTGAGGAGAGATCAAAGTGGTCATTTGTCACGGCTGCGACGACGGGCGCCTAAACGGCAGATGCAAGCTGCGCAGCAGTACATCTAGAATTTGGATATACATTAGCATAGTTTACACATATGAAAGGAGTTGAATACATACCAGTAACCATACTGAGGACTGGTACAGTGGTACTGGAACGAAAGAAATCGGACTGGACACCGTCATAAAGACGGCAGGAATGGAAAGGGGATTCGGGAGCGTCAAGGAAATTTCTCCCTTTTGATATGTTCGGTTGCTGAGGGTCGCCAATTTCCGTGTGATTCGTGTCCTCCCTTTCAGGATCTAGACGTGTGAACGGTGCTAAAGTTCCAGCCTTGCCAGCGAGCTGCAAAGGAAGCCAAACTTAAATATTACAATTATGTTTCAGGGTAGCTTGGAGTTCCTGTCTCCCGCTTCCGGAGGCCGGGAATATCAGCTCGCAAAAATACACTTCTGCTTCTCTCCCTTAGTATTTGAATCGCGAAGTGTTCTATATAGAGTATTCAGATGCTGCAAAGCATAGCAATTTTCTCTTCGAGAGCGCGGTGGACGTGCCAATTTTAGAGGAATGATACAAGAATTATGATTTCGGCCGCATTGCTGTCAACACCAAAATGCGTCCGAGATTCGCAAAAATGTACCGGCGAAGAAGCGGTTACCAAATTTTCGCTTGACGTACTTGTCAAGCCGTTTCCTTCCTTCCTTCTGTTTTGCAATGCAGAATTACGGTCTCGGGAGCTAGTTGAATCAAGGGACACCTACTATTTCGATCCGCCGTCTCCATCGCACTGTCCTACTATGTTTTTCCGTCTCCATTACATTTTTTCAAGCCATTAATCCAAGTTCGTACCATAATCAATCACTGCAGTACTCGTATTTTACGCTGTACATTAAATGGAATCGATTTCGCGCTGTGTTATGGTTTAGCGCCCGCTATCTGCATCATTTCGGCGCCAAAGATGCACTGCAAGTTTCGCCAACAGCTGTGGTCTCAAGAAATTAATATATCGAGTTGTTCATTATTTTCCAAACGTCCTATAATGTTGTTTTCCATTACAAGACAACAGATGCAGAGATACGTCAGATTGCGGCCGTGATTAGATCTTGTGCAATCTGAATACGGCGGTTGATTCGAGCGCCAATACTTCGTTATTAGATTTACCATATTAATTGCTAACTACTCGTACTTATAGGATAGGTTTGATAATAGCTATTGGTAAATAACCAGTTCGAAAAGCAGTGGTATTAAGCAGAGATTGAATGTCAAAATTCAATAAGGTACAAATTGCGGCGTATCTAGGTATAATCTTTGCATCACCAAACACGATATCAGTCTGTCGTTGAGGATGAATAGAATAATGCAGAATACAAGTCGCATTTAGTAAAACAATGTCGTCGTATATACACCTACGGCACTCCGTCAGAAAGACGAAGCGCGGTTGCGCAGAACACAGATCCCCATCATGTCCGCCTCCTCACCGAATACACGATTTCAAACGCTACGCATAAGCCGGTTCTTTTCACCTGTCATCAGAACCCTGACTTTACCGGCTAGCTAGCCTACGTGGCAGCGCGAATAGCGCGCGCGCAATGCGTCCCAAGTGGGCGGAGGATCTGTGTGCCGTTCCCTGCAGTGTAGCCGCGATGATTAGCGCGTTTCCACTGCAGTTCTTAATTATATTGCACGGTTGCTTGGGAGTACGTTAGAGTACATTAAAGAGTACCTATTCCCAAGAATTTAGAGGGAGAAAAGCAAACGGCGACCGCAGGCACTCCATGCCACCCGACGGCACCCTGTATCTCGACCCCCGCCTCGCGAACGCGTTCGAAAATGCAGCGCAACCGGCGCCCGCGAAAAGAAGGTCCATTACGTGCCATCACGGAAGCACGGAGGCTTTACGTGGCGTGTTTCAGCCTAAGCAACTGGCTAGAACTTTGCGCTTGAAGTGGAGGATTCGGAGCAGGGGAGCGTAGATTGCACGGAAGGCGCTAGAAACGCCGTTTCCCTGTTTCTTGGGTTTTTCGGTCAGGGGGAAATTGGCCTAGGCGCGGACAGAGGTTAGGTAGGGTCGACGGTGGTGAGATGTTCGCGCTGAGAGTGTGTGGTGGGGATTAATCTAAGGATGTGTTTACGAGGCCTTTGAAATTGGTGTAACTACAGACGGCTTGAAATGCAGCAATAAAACAATAAAATCATATTGATTAATAGTCTACACGAACATAGATTGTGAGCTGGTAGGTACGGGAGGATACTGCAGAGGCTGCGAGGTTGATAGCGCGAATGGGAGAAGGGGGCGCGGAGAGATGGCGCGAATGGGACATGTTCGCTTAATTCGACGATCCCGGTATCTGACCCTGCGCGAGCATCCGTTTGTATCTCAAACCCGTTTATTCCCATCTACTACGTACATGGGGTGCAGATGTATATAAGAGCTGCCTAGCTGACCGTCTATCCTCATTCCCCACCTCCTCTCATCTCTCCTCTCTGCTGTCCTCCTCATCTCTCCTCGTCTCCGCCCTCGACAGCCTGCGTCCTTCCCGAGTAAGTGCGCGGCTTTCCGTTCCCCGCTCGTTATGGCCTCTGATGCTCCCTTTGACATGCCTACCTAGAGCCGATGGGCGACGGCGCCGCGGGGACCTTGAGCACCCGATCGCCTTCGTCGGGTAAGGCGTCCAGGTTGTCGATGTCGTCAGGACTGTGCGCTGACGTTATTGAGTAGGCAGGTCGCTGCGCAGCGCGACGCCGGCGGGGCTGAAGAGGACGGCGCCAGCCAAATAGCGCCGCGCAGAAGTGAGTTGTCCACGAGGAGATGGCCGCCGCAGCGTCTTACGCTTTATCCTCAACCCACCGCACCCGATCGCTGCCTTCCTGCGCTATGCAGCGGCATCTGCCTTGGGACCTTCGTGTCCAACCGCCTCATGCGGCGATCCGCGCTCAGCGCGTGCTGCAAGCGGTAAGTTTCAACGCATCCGTACGCCCGACAACCACTGACGCGATCTTCGAAGCACGCCGCCGTCCAGGAACCTGTGGGAAGGGGCTTCAAGAGAGGGCGAATCCGATGAGTCGTCGTAGTTGTTGAAAAGAACGGCATTGGGTTCTGCCTCGTCGCCCCGTCCGCGCGTCGACGTTCTTCCGCACTCGCAATCCACCCGCACCGCGTTCTGCCACCCCTGGAGGCGATCTGCGCGCAGCTCTGCGCGAGCGCATCTGGTACGTCGCAAGGGATCCGTGCCGCTGCGCCCACTGATGCTGACGATCTTCGCTGTCCTTGCCCAGGGCACGCCGCCTTCCATAACGAACGACGATTGTGAATCGCCGTCGAGATCGCGGAGGGTCGTCGAGGGCGAGTGCGAACGGCGAGTGTGGCGCGGCGGGGCTCCGTCAACATCGTCTTCGGCTGCCGGGAACGCCGTTTGAGTGGGGAGGGGGTGGATGGCGAGGAGCGCTGGCAGGGCCGAGGTAAGCACGGATGTTGAACAACGAAAGGAAACTAGACTTACTTTGAGATCGTCCGCTAGCATCCAAGTACGCCTCCCGCGTCGCCGAACAATGGGCCTGGGGTTCAACTCGTTGTCGTCGACCATGGCGCTTCGCAGTGCGCCGTCGTCATCGATGGCTAGGCAAGGATCTGGGCGGGAATTACCCATGGGAGGCGGTCGGAGGCGAGATCGTGATCGTTGGGGTATAGGCGATCGTGCACGGAAGGTGAGTGGTCTAGAGAGATGGGCCGCGTTCTGAGACGAGTGGAAATGGGTGAGGCGCAGGCGTCCGGGGGGTTGCAAGCGGGCAGGTATCGTTCGTGCGCTGCGGTGCAAAGGCGTGGTCAGTTTGGGCAGTTGTAATGAGCTGCGACGCACCGTATACGCGGTCGAGCCCGCTGCGCCTCACTCTGCGCATTCCATGCGATTTTCGGATGACGCGCGAGCGCCCGGAATTGTCGTCGTCGTCGGGAACGAGGGAGAAGGGCGGGGCTCGGTCGTCAGCGGCGAGGCGCCGTTCGTGCCCTGCCGTGAAGCATGTCGTCAGCTTGCCTGCACGCCGTCGCCATCAGCACACATACTGCTGAGGTCTTGCGAGCCAAATTAGGCGGGGTCGTGGGGTTGGAGGACGCGGATGCCGTGGAGAGGGGAGGGTGGTGAGTGGCCGAGGTAAGCGTCGATTTCATTCACGAAAACGGAACTCACGTGATCGATCGCGCCGCAATTGAAGAATGTCGTCCCCCCCTGCGCCTGTCAAGAAAACGAGTCCGTGGCTGCACTTCGTCGCCGGAGGGTCAGTGCCCCGCGTTCTGCCCCGTAGCACCCCGCTGACCCGTGACACTTGCTTACAGCCTCGGCGGCACGTGCGGCGCCATCGTCACCAGCCCCTTCGACGTCGTCAAGACCCGCCTCCAGTCCGACCTCTTCCGCCAGAAGCACTCCGCCGTCAACGTCCTCGGCGGCGGCGCGGGCTGCAGCGCCGTCTTCGGTGCCCCGCGCCCCGCGAACCTGCTCTACAACTTTGTCGAGACGGGCTACATCATCCGGTGCGTTGCCCCTCTGGCCCCACTCACCGTCCGCCTGCTGACGCAGACGGACCATTAGCGACATCTACCGCGAGGAGTCCTTCCGCGCGCTGTTCAAGGGCCTCGGCCCCACCCTCGTCGGCGTCGTCCCCGCGCGCTCCATCAACTTCTTCGCCTACGGCAACGGCAAGCGCCTCATCGCCGACAAGTTCAACCACGGCGAGGAGAACAGTTGGGTCCACCTCACCGCCGCCGCGGGCGCGGGCATCGTCACCGGCACCGCGACGAACCCCATCTGGGTCGTGAAGACGCGCCTGCAGCTCGCGCACGGCTCCGGCCAGGTCCTCGGCGGGAGCTGGCTCTGCGTGCAGCGCATCCTGCGCGAGGAGGGCGTGCGGGGGTTTTATAAGGGCCTGAGCGCGAGTTATTTGGGCGTGACGGAGGGCACGATCCAGTGGGTGCTGTATGAAAGGCTGAAGCGGCTGAGCGAGTCGATGGAGGGCCATGGACCGGTGTCGCGCTGGGCGGGCATGCTGGGCAGCGCCGGCGCCGCCAAGCTCGTCGCCAGCCTCATCACCTACCCGCACGAGGTGCGTTCCGTCCTTTATCACCCACTTAAACATTCATTAACCATCCCTCTCCATATTAGGTACTACGGACACGCCTGCGCCAGCCGAGCGTCAACGGCGTCGTCAAATACACCGGCCTCCTCCAGACCCTCCGCCTGGTCATCGCGGAGGAGGGCGCGCGCACGCTCTACAGCGGCCTCTCCGCGCACCTCATGCGCGTCGTCCCGAACGCCGCGGTCATGTACTCCATCTACGAGGGCCTCATCAAGTACAGCTCGTCATAGGCCGCGCGCCGTCCGTCCTTGTCACCGCCGCACCCCGCCGCCCGCCCACGACCGATAGATGTGCGGATGGGGGGCCATTTCTGATGCTTGCGTGTGTGCGCGTAACGTCGCACGCTGCCCGGTTCCTCGAACACCCCACTCAAACCCTTATCTTATAGCAGGCCCTCTGCATCATCCGCATAGACAAAAAGTACCCACCCACATGCTCCTGCCACCACCCACCCACCTACTCCACATTGCCCTTTATCGCCCATACTGCCCGTATCTGATATGCTAGCCCGACCGCCTTACGCGCCGTAATCCCGCCCTCCATCGCACATCTTATTACTTATGTATTTATCTTACCAGGTCCCATCATGCTTTTTCTGGCCTATTAGCGGCCGCTTTTTGTAGTACATACATACCTACCTATTTGAGTTTTCCTGTTGCACTATTCCGTACATAATCTGCAATAACTACACAAGTTAAAAAAGCTTACATTTTTGAGCGAATGACCTTGCGATCCTGGTTTCGTTGGAGTGCTCGGAGAGATGTCAAGAATGCAGTCGGACAAAACGCAGGAATATAACTTTTGATCCAAGGGCGCTTAAGCGGCCGCCGCTGTTCTGCCAAGTTCCCGCTGACCTTGGACTTCACTCGTGTGAAAGTTAGTCGATGCATAACAGTTATTTACAGTTATTAACTGCAACTTTTATCGTGCCCATAACTGCCCGATTACGGTTATGACTGTTCTCCCCATATTATGAAGGAATTTCATGGGAATTTGATCAAACTGATGATATCTCAAAAGAATGAAGAAGGCAGTCAACTTGAAGACCAGGAACTAGTTTCAACATATTCTAATGCGCCAAATCAGAGAGCCAATCGTCATCACACTATCTAGCTAATATTTCCTAACAAAGATATTGCAATATTGCTGATGACTTGCAGAAATGCACATCTGTGGCTCTGGGATGTTATCCTAGATAGCACAGAAATTTTTAGATATGTTTCTGATGAATGCTAGAACTCTTACCGTTTAATAATTCGCATAGGTAGAAAGGGCGGTCAAGTTACTGGCAATGTAGAGGTCGGCAATGGTTTGCGCCGCAGCCTCGTCAGCGGGGACCTTGATCGTCCTTTCAGCACCGGACGCATCCGCGTACTTGAAGTAGGCCGGAGAACTGCAGTTCGCAGCCGCAGCGCCCGCCTCCCTGGCCTGGACCACCGCACGGCGGCGCCCCTGGGTGGAGTGGAACCAGTTGAGGTGGGTCGCGCGCGTGCCCCCGCCGTTGAAGCACTTTGTGCCAGAGCCGAAGAGCGAGAAGAGGAAGTCCGAGCAGCCGCTCCCGGTGTATCCCTGGCCCTCGGTTCCAGAGGGGAGATTGTTGAACTGGGCGGAGAATCCGAAGCCAGAGGGGAGGGAGCAGCAGACGGACCCGCCGTCGGTGCAGCCAAAGGAGGAGCCGCTGCAGGAGACGGTGCTTGCAAAGCCTTCATAACTGACGGTTTGTGCGAGAGCGGATGATGCCAGCGCGACAGCAGTGTACGTCCCACATGTGCAGCATCACGTCGCGCGAGCCGGTGACGGCGATCGGGCAGTGGTTCAGCACACACACGGAGCGGATTGTCGAGAGGTGCCCGTGCAGGATGTAGATGCATTGCCTGTTTCGTGCTTAGTGTGTGTGTCAGAAATGAGATGGGGCGATACACACCCGGATTTGAGATCCCACACCCGGACAACCTTGTTGCACCCCCCGCTGAAGATGAGGGTGATATCCTCTCACTGTTCATGTTGCAGATGGCGGTGGAGGGTGGTGGCAGGTGTACAGTACAACAGATGCGGTGTCACGAGAGGCGCGGGAAAGTGTTGGGTAAGGCGGCGGGATCGGGGGGCGGGTGCAGGGACAAAACACCATACGGCGTGAAAATGTGAAAACACGTAAGTAACTGTCTTGTTTTTGGGTGTAGAGAGATCATAGGATCAGAGGTTAGCCCACCCCGAAGGGCAGGCTAACATGGATAGTCCTAAAATGGATAAAGTCAGTAAATGAATGAATTTACGCACGAAGTAGGTGCCAAGTCCAAATTGACGCGGAAAGATCTTCGGGGTAAAACAGCCAATTTGCACGCAAAGTGCATTGCTAGATTCGAAAGATGGTGGGCATCGGGATAGGGATTCCATGGAGGCAACAACATACCGTTCTGTGTAAATTATCCATGGTTACGACGAAAGGCTAAAAGTGACTTTAGCATGTAAAATAGAATTTCTAGGTGGATAATTTACCTCGACAACACAACTTGAAGCCCCCAATTGATTTCTGTGGAGATAGCACCTGCAAGTTAATAAAAGCAGTCAGTAAGTGTGTGATAAAATCAAGAAGAAGAAAAAAGACAATACCTATGTAGTCCATGGACATGTGGGAGGTCGCAAACCATTAAAACCGGTGCTTATTGTGCAAAATGACGTACCTTAAAAAAGAATTCATGAGCTGACATCGGAGTGGTCATGTGGTCCGCGGGATGTTCAAATATGTTGTCGGAATTTCTCGAGACTGGGACAGTGTTGTGAGAGATAAGAAGGACTCGGAAAGAATGTTCAAGGAAATGAAAAACTTACCAAAGGATCAAAACCTGATTTGCGAGAAACAGCAGTCCACGGGAACTTTAAATAAAGTGTCGGAATATTAGTACCAGCGCTTATTGTGTCAAATGATGTACCTTGGAATAAATATCAATGAGGTGGGATGGCAGAGTGGTCATTCATTTGGTCCATGGGAAGCTCAAATATCAAGTTGGAATTTCTCGAGACTGGAACAGTGGAAAGACTCGGAAATGATGTTTGAGGAGATGAAAAACTTAGCGAACCATCAAAACCTGATTCGTGAAAAAGCGCAGTCCGCAGGAAGTCCAAATATTGTGTCGGAATTTCTCCAGACTAGAACAATGTAGTGTGAGGTAAGAAAGACTCGGAAATGATGTTTGAGGAGATGAAAAACATACCGAAGGATCACAACCTGATTTGCGAAATACCGCAGTCCGCGGGAAGTCCAAATATCGTGTCGGAATGTCTCGAGACTGGAACAATGTTGTGTGGGGTAAGAAAGACTTGGAAAGGATGTTTGAGGAGAGGAAAAACTTACCGAAGCATCAAAGCCTGATTCGCAAAAAACCGCCGTCCGCGGGAAGTCCAAATATTGTGTCGGAATTTCTTGAGACTGGAACAATGTTCAAGTTCTGTGAGGTAAGAAAGACATGGCCGTTTGTCAGATTGAATCAGTATGGCATAAGATAAGGAAGACACAGTAAGAATACATGTAGGAACATCTGATTATCGGGGTGCAGTCCACAGGAAGTTTTGAAACGGTGTCGAGAGAAAGGCTTAGTCCGATATGATATATTAGATAAAGAAGCAAACATACCTCTGTACAGAACATCCCCATCATCACCGTGTAGTCCACTGGAAGCTTGAATATCCTGTTGGGATTCAGCCGCGTAAGCGCATAGTTGAACGTCGACAAGGGTGATGGTTGAGACGTTGAGGAGAGATCAAAGTGGTCATTTGTCACGGCTGCGACGACGGGCGCCTAAACGGCAGATGCAAGCTGCGCAGCAGTACATCTAGAATTTGGATATACATTAGCATAGTTTACACATATGAAAGGAGTTGAATACATACCAGTAACCATACTGAGGACTGGTACAGTGGTACTGGAACGAAAGAAATCGGACTGGACACCGTCATAAAGACGGCAGGAATGGAAAGGGGATTCGGGAGCGTCAAGGAAATTTCTCCCTTTTGATATGTTCGGTTGCTGAGGGTCGCCAATTTCCGTGTGATTCGTGTCCTCCCTTTCAGGATCTAGACGTGTGAACGGTGCTAAAGTTCCAGCCTTGCCAGCGAGCTGCAAAGGAAGCCAAACTTAAATATTACAATTATGTTTCAGGGTAGCTTGGAGTTCCTGTCTCCCGCTTCCGGAGGCCGGGAATATCAGCTCGCAAAAATACACTTCTGCTTCTCTCCCTTAGTATTTGAATCGCGAAGTGTTCTATATAGAGTATTCAGATGCTGCAAAGCATAGCAATTTTCTCTTCGAGAGCGCGGTGGACGTGCCAATTTTAGAGGAATGATACAAGAATTATGATTTCGGCCGCATTGCTGTCAACACCAAAATGCGTCCGAGATTCGCAAAAATGTACCGGCGAAGAAGCGGTTACCAAATTTTCGCTTGACGTACTTGTCAAGCCGTTTCCTTCCTTCCTTCTGTTTTGCAATGCAGAATTACGGTCTCGGGAGCTAGTTGAATCAAGGGACACCTACTATTTCGATCCGCCGTCTCCATCGCACTGTCCTACTATGTTTTTCCGTCTCCATTACATTTTTTCAAGCCATTAATCCAAGTTCGTACCATAATCAATCACTGCAGTACTCGTATTTTACGCTGTACATTAAATGGAATCGATTTCGCGCTGTGTTATGGTTTAGCGCCCGCTATCTGCATCATTTCGGCGCCAAAGATGCACTGCAAGTTTCGCCAACAGCTGTGGTCTCAAGAAATTAATATATCGAGTTGTTCATTATTTTCCAAACGTCCTATAATGTTGTTTTCCATTACAAGACAACAGATGCAGAGATACGTCAGATTGCGGCCGTGATTAGATCTTGTGCAATCTGAATACGGCGGTTGATTCGAGCGCCAATACTTCGTTATTAGATTTACCATATTAATTGCTAACTACTCGTACTTATAGGATAGGTTTGATAATAGCTATTGGTAAATAACCAGTTCGAAAAGCAGTGGTATTAAGCAGAGATTGAATGTCAAAATTCAATAAGGTACAAATTGCGGCGTATCTAGGTATAATCTTTGCATCACCAAACACGATATCAGTCTGTCGTTGAGGATGAATAGAATAATGCAGAATACAAGTCGCATTTAGTAAAACAATGTCGTCGTATATACACCTACGGCACTCCGTCAGAAAGACGAAGCGCGGTTGCGCAGAACACAGATCCCCATCATGTCCGCCTCCTCACCGAATACACGATTTCAAACGCTACGCATAAGCCGGTTCTTTTCACCTGTCATCAGAACCCTGACTTTACCGGCTAGCTAGCCTACGTGGCAGCGCGAATAGCGCGCGCGCAATGCGTCCCAAGTGGGCGGAGGATCTGTGTGCCGTTCCCTGCAGTGTAGCCGCGATGATTAGCGCGTTTCCACTGCAGTTCTTAATTATATTGCACGGTTGCTTGGGAGTACGTTAGAGTACATTAAAGAGTACCTATTCCCAAGAATTTAGAGGGAGAAAAGCAAACGGCGACCGCAGGCACTCCATGCCACCCGACGGCACCCTGTATCTCGACCCCCGCCTCGCGAACGCGTTCGAAAATGCAGCGCAACCGGCGCCCGCGAAAAAAGAAGGTCCATTACGTGCCATCACGGAAGCACGGAGGCTTTACGTGGCGTGTTTCAGCCTAAGCAACTGGCTAGAACTTTGCGCTTGAAGTGGAGGATTCGGAGCAGGGGAGCGTAGATTGCACGGAAGGCGCTAGAAACGCCGTTTCCCTGTTTCTTGGGTTTTTCGGTCAGGGGGAAATTGGCCTAGGCGCGGACAGAGGTTAGGTAGGGTCGACGGTGGTGAGATGTTCGCGCTGAGAGTGTGTGGTGGGGATTAATCTAAGGATGTGTTTACGAGGCCTTTGAAATTGGTGTAACTACAGACGGCTTGAAATGCAGCAATAAAACAATAAAATCATATTGATTAATAGTCTACACGAACATAGATTGTGAGCTGGTAGGTACGGGAGGATACTGCAGAGGCTGCGAGGTTGATAGCGCGAATGGGAGAAGGGGGCGCGGAGAGATGGCGCGAATGGGACATGTTCGCTTAATTCGACGATCCCGGTATCTGACCCTGCGCGAGCATCCGTTTGTATCTCAAACCCGTTTATTCCCATCTACTACGTACATGGGGTGCAGATGTATATAAGAGCTGCCTAGCTGACCGTCTATCCTCATTCCCCACCTCCTCTCATCTCTCCTCTCTGCTGTCCTCCTCATCTCTCCTCGTCTCCGCCCTCGACAGCCTGCGTCCTTCCCGAGTAAGTGCGCGGCTTTCCGTTCCCCGCTCGTTATGGCCTCTGATGCTCCCTTTGACATGCCTACCTAGAGCCGATGGGCGACGGCGCCGCGGGGACCTTGAGCACCCGATCGCCTTCGTCGGGTAAGGCGTCCAGGTTGTCGATGTCGTCAGGACTGTGCGCTGACGTTATTGAGTAGGCAGGTCGCTGCGCAGCGCGACGCCGGCGGGGCTGAAGAGGACGGCGCCAGCCAAATAGCGCCGCGCAGAAGTGAGTTGTCCACGAGGAGATGGCCGCCGCAGCGTCTTACGCTTTATCCTCAACCCACCGCACCCGATCGCTGCCTTCCTGCGCTATGCAGCGGCATCTGCCTTGGGACCTTCGTGTCCAACCGCCTCATGCGGCGATCCGCGCTCAGCGCGTGCTGCAAGCGGTAAGTTTCAACGCATCCGTACGCCCGACAACCACTGACGCGATCTTCGAAGCACGCCGCCGTCCAGGAACCTGTGGGAAGGGGCTTCAAGAGAGGGCGAATCCGATGAGTCGTCGTAGTTGTTGAAAAGAACGGCATTGGGTTCTGCCTCGTCGCCCCGTCCGCGCGTCGACGTTCTTCCGCACTCGCAATCCACCCGCACCGCGTTCTGCCACCCCTGGAGGCGATCTGCGCGCAGCTCTGCGCGAGCGCATCTGGTACGTCGCAAGGGATCCGTGCCGCTGCGCCCACTGATGCTGACGATCTTCGCTGTCCTTGCCCAGGGCACGCCGCCTTCCATAACGAACGACGATTGTGAATCGCCGTCGAGATCGCGGAGGGTCGTCGAGGGCGAGTGCGAACGGCGAGTGTGGCGCGGCGGGGCTCCGTCAACATCGTCTTCGGCTGCCGGGAACGCCGTTTGAGTGGGGAGGGGGTGGATGGCGAGGAGCGCTGGCAGGGCCGAGGTAAGCACGGATGTTGAACAACGAAAGGAAACTAGACTTACTTTGAGATCGTCCGCTAGCATCCAAGTACGCCTCCCGCGTCGCCGAACAATGGGCCTGGGGTTCAACTCGTTGTCGTCGACCATGGCGCTTCGCAGTGCGCCGTCGTCATCGATGGCTAGGCAAGGATCTGGGCGGGAATTACCCATGGGAGGCGGTCGGAGGCGAGATCGTGATCGTTGGGGTATAGGCGATCGTGCACGGAAGGTGAGTGGTCTAGAGAGATGGGCCGCGTTCTGAGACGAGTGGAAATGGGTGAGGCGCAGGCGTCCGGGGGGTTGCAAGCGGGCAGGTATCGTTCGTGCGCTGCGGTGCAAAGGCGTGGTCAGTTTGGGCAGTTGTAATGAGCTGCGACGCACCGTATACGCGGTCGAGCCCGCTGCGCCTCACTCTGCGCATTCCATGCGATTTTCGGATGACGCGCGAGCGCCCGGAATTGTCGTCGTCGTCGGGAACGAGGGAGAAGGGCGGGGCTCGGTCGTCAGCGGCGAGGCGCCGTTCGTGCCCTGCCGTGAAGCATGTCGTCAGCTTGCCTGCACGCCGTCGCCATCAGCACACATACTGCTGAGGTCTTGCGAGCCAAATTAGGCGGGGTCGTGGGGTTGGAGGACGCGGATGCCGTGGAGAGGGGAGGGTGGTGAGTGGCCGAGGTAAGCGTCGATTTCATTCACGAAAACGGAACTCACGTGATCGATCGCGCCGCAATTGAAGAATGTCGTCCCCCCCTGCGCCTGTCAAGAAAACGAGTCCGTGGCTGCACTTCGTCGCCGGAGGGTCAGTGCCCCGCGTTCTGCCCCGTAGCACCCCGCTGACCCGTGACACTTGCTTACAGCCTCGGCGGCACGTGCGGCGCCATCGTCACCAGCCCCTTCGACGTCGTCAAGACCCGCCTCCAGTCCGACCTCTTCCGCCAGAAGCACTCCGCCGTCAACGTCCTCGGCGGCGGCGCGGGCTGCAGCGCCGTCTTCGGTGCCCCGCGCCCCGCGAACCTGCTCTACAACTTTGTCGAGACGGGCTACATCATCCGGTGCGTTGCCCCTCTGGCCCCACTCACCGTCCGCCTGCTGACGCAGACGGACCATTAGCGACATCTACCGCGAGGAGTCCTTCCGCGCGCTGTTCAAGGGCCTCGGCCCCACCCTCGTCGGCGTCGTCCCCGCGCGCTCCATCAACTTCTTCGCCTACGGCAACGGCAAGCGCCTCATCGCCGACAAGTTCAACCACGGCGAGGAGAACAGTTGGGTCCACCTCACCGCCGCCGCGGGCGCGGGCATCGTCACCGGCACCGCGACGAACCCCATCTGGGTCGTGAAGACGCGCCTCCAGCTCGCGCACGGCTCCGGCCAGGTCCTCGGCGGGAGCTGGCTCTGCGTGCAGCGCATCCTGCGCGAGGAGGGCGTGCGGGGGTTTTATAAGGGCCTGAGCGCGAGTTATTTGGGCGTGACGGAGGGCACGATCCAGTGGGTGCTGTATGAAAGGCTGAAGCGGCTGAGCGAGTCGATGGAGGGCCATGGACCGGTGTCGCGCTGGGCGGGCATGCTGGGCAGCGCCGGCGCCGCCAAGCTCGTCGCCAGCCTCATCACCTACCCGCACGAGGTGCGTTCCGTCCTTTATCACCCACTTAAACATTCATTAACCATCCCTCTCCATATTAGGTACTACGGACACGCCTGCGCCAGCCCAGCGTCAACGGCGTCGTCAAATACACCGGCCTCCTGCAGACGCTCCGGCTGGTCATCGCGGAGGAGGGCGCGCGCACGCTCTACAGCGGCCTCTCCGCGCACCTCATGCGCGTCGTCCCGAACGCCGCGGTCATGTACTCCATCTACGAGGGCCTCATCAAGTACAGTTCGTCATAGGCGTGCCCGCACCCCGTACTTGTCACCACCGCACCCCGCCGTTTCCGATCGACCTAAGGATGGCCTCCAAGTTGTTGCTTGGTTGCGTGCGTGCGCGCAACGTCGCACGCTGCCCGGTTCCGCGAACACCCCACTCAACCCCTTATCTTATAGCCAGGCCCTCTGCATCATCCGCATAGACAAAAAGTACCCCCCACCACCATGCCGTCCGCCTCCACCCACACTGCCCTTCTCGCCCATACTGCCCATACTGCCCACCGATATCTGATATGCTACCCCATCCCACGGTAATCCCCCTTACGCGCCCGTAATCCCATCCCGCCCTCCATTGCACATCTTATTACTTATGTATTTATCGCATCGCCTTCCATCATGCTTTTTTCAGGCCGTACTTATTAGCGGCCGCGTTTTGTAGTACATACATACCTACCTATTCGTGTTTCTGTTGCGCTATTCCATAATCTGCAATAACTACAAGTTAAAAAAGTTCTGACATTTTCGAGTGAATGACCTCAAGGTTCTGGTTTTGTTGGAATACTCGCGAGAGATGTCAAGAATGCAGTCGGACGAAACGCAGGAATATAATTTTTGGATCAGGTTTTATGGCGAAATGTGCACGTACTCTAATAGAAATGGCGAGCGATGGCTTGCAGCTAGGTATCCCCATGCCACAGTGAGTTCGATGTGCCGGTCACTTAGCAAAGTTGACCCCATATTATGAAGGAATTTCACGGGAATTTGATCAAACTGTGTTGATATTTCAAAAGAACGAAGAAGCATTGAAGAGTCAGTCAACTTGAAGACCAGGAAATATATTCAACATATTCTAATGCGCCAAACTAGAGAGCCAATCGTCATCACACTATCTAGCTAATATTTCCTAACAAAGATATTGCAATATTGCTGGTGACTTGCGGAAATGCACATCCGTGGCTCTGGAATGTTATCCTAGATAGCACAAAAAAATTTAGATATGTTTCTGATAAAATCAATGCTAGAACTCTTACCGTTTAATAATTCGCATAGGTAGAAAGGGCGGTCAAGTTACTGGCAATGTAGAGGTCGGCAATGGTTTGCGCTGCACCCTCGTCAGTGGGGACCTTGATCGTCCTTTCAGCACCGGACGCATCCGCGTACTTGAAGTAGGCCGGAGAACTGCAGTTCGCAGCCGCAGCACCCGCCTCCCTGGCCTGGACCACCGCACGGCGGCGCCCCTGGGTGGAGTGGAACCAGTTGAGGTGGGTCGCGCGTGTGCCCCCGCCGTTGAAGCACTTTGTGCCAGAGCCGAAGAGCGAGAAGAGGAAGTCCGAGCAGCCGCTCCCGGTGTATCCCTGGCCCTCGGTGCCAGAGGGGAGATTGTTGAACTGGGCGGAGAATCCGAAGCCAGAGGGGAGGGAGCAGCAGACGGACCCGCCGTCGGTGCAGCCAAAGGAGGAGCCGCTGCAGGAGACGGTGCTTGCAAAGCCTTCATAACTGACGGTTTGTGCGAGAGCGGATGATGCCAGCGCGACAGCAGAGACAAGGGCTGCGAATTTGAATTGCATGATTGGCGGTTGTTGGTGGAAAAAGTGTGTTTAAAGGCTTTATTGAGGAAGGATAATACTGAAGTGGGGCCTGAGGTTTATCATCAGTTTCCCTTCCCTTAAATATGTTTTCATTGGCGTTTGACAGTGCTTACTTGCGAATCGAGTACTCATTCCAGTAGATGTTGCTCCAACAAATCATGGGGCACATGGGGTACGTTCAATGTGCCCCGCTGTTCTCGCTGTCGGACTGCACAGTAACGGCAAACTACAGGACTTCCAATGTAATTTAAGAAAGGATCCAGAGGTGGCTCTCCGTATCTGTCGCTGTTATTTTTCAGTGTAGTTTTCTGCGAAATTATAAGCATAATACTACCGCATTCCTTTAAGAGTGGTTTCTTTCCAGTTTGTTTGGACACTTTTGTGGACTGGACATCAACTTGACATCATATGCGATGATAGTTGCACAGTGACATGTAAATTTCATAGATTTGAGCGCTTAAGCGTCCGTAGCGAGATTGAATGCAGCCAGTGTTGGTTGAAGATTCGTTAATAATAGACACGTATAAATACCATAATCCAGTCCAAAATTAACTTAAGAACTTGTTTCTTGGATGTTTTTCACGTATATATTCAATGTGTTAGATGAAAGGTCTTTCCTGATAGTTACACTTTCCAAAGCCGCCCTTTGAATCGAATTACGGTTGATGCTCAAACATTTTGAACATTTTAAGACGGCATTGAGCACTGGCAGCGAGCAGAAGATGTGCAACTTACATGGACCATGGTAATCTGCATTCCAAGTAATACATCAGTTATCACAGACAGATATTTGGAAACATATGACTAGAATTTGGTAATAAGAATGCACACCAACAACATGATACCTCGGCCGGGACGCCTGCAATCATCTTAGGACCGTGTGAGCTGGAAAATTCTAAGTTAGTCCTAATATATGAAACAGAAACACCTCCGAAGGCTCCACGGAAAATAAAGCCAAGTTGCTTCGATTGTGGAGAAAAAACAGCTGAGTACATATATGCCCAAAGAGAACACAGGGCTTCGATTAATATTGCTATAATGAGTACACCAACTTCTTGCAACTCCATTTGATGTCGATAATGCCTTCCAGATCCCCACAGAAGACGGGGACATCGACATCGTTAGATGTAACATTCTGTGCTAATTCAAGTAGAAATAGCTAAAATAGCCTATCCGGTGGCCGGTGAGGTGCATTTAATCTCATTGGACTATGTTGGGCATAGGAAATTCGCGCTTCATCTCGCGCTTGCCTGCGCTTCTTGCTCGGGTATTTGCGCTTACTTGCGCTACTTATTGACTTTTGCGCTCACTTGCGCTCTGAAATAGAGCAAGTCCTTATCGTGATCGATCGTGAATTACGAATTACCTTGGAGAGGAAAAAAGATAGCAGATAAGACCCCAGATGATAAATGGATTGCAGTTGTAAATGGCGTACATCTTCCGCGTTGTACGTGCAGGGCACTTTCAGGTAGTGACTCGATGTCGATGCCAGCGGTACGTTATTAATGGTTGAATGACTGAGATGTATCGAATTTGAATTAAAGGCGGTAGTAGAAACATTAAGTATACAACAGACCTTGACAGCGATGGCTTCGAGGGAACCGAGTCAGGTGTCGGTGGAAATGTGAGTCTGTAGTCGATTGGTATAACTCGATTAGGTTTCGGTGATTCCCGTGATGGCGGCAAGGCAACGGCCATCGTCTGCCTTGGTGGGACTCAGAGAACCGCTCGCGAAGGCGCCGTCAAGAAGGCGCCCATAATTACAGTGCTGTCGTGGGACATTACCTAAATTGGGTGCGCGCTCCGCCGCCTGATGCGCGCTCCCGCGTCCGCCCTCCTGCTTGGTGGCACAGAGAATGGGCTCTAGCTCAGTCCGCTTACCTTCGCTCCTTTCGAATTTTGGCACATAATTAGGCATAGTAGGTAGAAGTATTAATATGGTGTTTGAAATGATTATATACCGGGCTATTCATCAAAAAAGCGGTCTCCTATGGCTGGGGAGGGGGAGTAGAGGCAGTTTATATGCCTTAAACACACGGAGACTCATATATTAAGGTAAAGATATTATATATACTATTATAATTATTTATTTGCTGAACTTTAGGTCCCCAAGTGTTGAATGAAGTGACCCATGAAGAGATCTATGGGGACAGTGTCATAGGAAGTATATATAGGCATATATATGGTATTAAAAAAATTATTTGAGCGGATATAGCACTGTATAGAAGTACTATACCATATATACACTGATTCTATGAGGTTATGATAATACATTATAGGCGGAAATGGGTCATGAGGAGGTGAAACATGCCAAACACGTCTAAAGGACGTATTCGGCCTATAGAAATACAAATAGCGGTCTAAAAATCTGTGAAGCCAGAGTATAATAGCTTTAGTAAATCCCTACAGAATAAGATAGGCCGCAAAGCAATCCAATGAGCAGGTAAAAAGATATGTCGGAATTAATGGGTAGGACATGCTGGTTGTGTGCCCCATCACACCCTCCCTAAAGATCTCCCCATGGGTCCCTTCATTCAACACTTGGGAACCTAAAGTTCAGCAAATAAATAATTATAGTAGTATAAGTAGTATATTCACCTTAATATATGAGTCTCCGTGTTCAAGGCATATAAACTGCCTCTACTCCCCCTCCCCAGCCATAGGAGACCGCTTTTTTGATGAATAGCCCGGTATATAATCATCTTAAACACCATATTAATACTTCTACCTACTATGCCTAATTATGTGCCAAAATTCGAAAGGAGCGAAGGTATGCGGACTGAGCTAGAGCCCATTCTCTGTGCCACCAAGCAGGAGGGCGGACGCGGGAGCGCGCATCAGGCGGCGGAGCGCGCACCCAATTTAGGTAATGTCCCACGGCGGCGTGCTGTGATCTTAAGGTGACAGACATGACACATTGACAGGGCGCGTAGAATTACCGATTGCAGCGTACGCGCCAAACGCGCGTTGTTACCACACTACAGTCTGAGTACCAATAATTGTGAATAACAATTTTGGCACATGCACGGATGGCCGTGAGTACAGCTGACTAGGTAGAGGGCGGTTCCCGAGGTCTTGCACGGCACGGGCGACACTCGAACCAACTCCGACGTCCTCGGCTCAGCCGGAAATTAAAAGAAGCTCAGCGAGTTATACCAATCGACTGATCACTGTGGAAATGTCCATGTCCTTGACCTTCTACGCTAAATCAATTAATCACCGGTCTTGTCGTTCAATTGAGTGATCTGGGCTGTGCGTTTCTTCGCCTCGTCTGCACACCATTTTGCCGTACCTAAGTATTGAGAAATCAGCCTTGGGCAGCAGAAAGTGAACTCAGGAAACAACAAGTAAATATTTTACAACATGACTAGAATAAAACTAGAACCAAAAAAAACAAACACCCTTCCACAGCCAAGAAGAAGCCATTGACTAGATATAAGCACCAATAACGATAACAGGCAACACAAACACTACCAACAGCCCACACACCCTACACATACCTCACCGCCCCACTCCGCCCCCTCTCCCCAGCCGCCCTCCCCCGGGGCCCCAAACTCCAAATCTCCACCACCGTCTTTCCCCCCTTCGACACGCCACCGCACACACACCCCGCCCAAATGCGACCTTCCACACGCTCTCGCTCGCGCCCCCGAGCTCCCGTACCAGCGCCCCCGTGCGCGTCTCGTACACCCGCACCCGCCCGTCGTTCCCGCCCGTGACGAGGAACGCGGCGGAGACCTGCAGCGCGGTCACGGAGGAGTCGTGCGCGGCGATGCGGTGCTGCGCGGTGTAGGTTTGGAGCGAGAAGGTGATGACGCGCCCGTCCGCGCCGCCCGTCGCGAGTAGGGTTGGGGCGAGCTGCAGCTGGCACACGAGTGCGGTGTGGCCCTGGAGGAGCGCGATGCACTGCCTGCGTGGGGAAATGGAGGGCGTTTATGAGCGTTCGTATTTTTAAGTGGGAAGAGAGAGGGGCAGGGAGGTGCGTACGTACCCTGTTTGTGCGTCCCATATACGCACGGTAGTGTCCAGACCGCCGGAGGCGATCCGCACGCCGTCGAACGCGACGGAATAGATCTGCGAGAAATGGCCCTGTAGGACATGTAGACATTCGCCCGTGTCGATATTCCAAAGCTACCAAAAAAAAGTGACATCAGTACGCCCATTCACCCACAACGCCCACAAAACGGGGTGTAACCGCACACGTACCCGGCACGTATGGTCATAGCTCCCGCTGACCAGCTTGTCCCCGAACACATCGAGACACCGCACGCTCGCCTGGTGCCCCTCGAGCACGCGCAGCCGGCGGCCGCGCTGCACGTCCCACACGTGCAGCGTCGCGTCGCGCGAGCCGGTGACCGCGATCGGGCGGTGGTTCAGCACGCGCAGGGAGCGGATCGTCGAGAGGTGCCCGTGCAGAACGTAGATGCATTGTCTGTGCATGTTCGAAGCAAAAAAAAATGCACGCATCAGTCAGCAAAGCGACATGGAATGCGCGTAGGGTGTGAAGGGGCGATACGCACCCGGATTTGAGATCCCATACTCTGACCACCTTGTCGCACCCCCCGCTGACGATGATGGGGTTTGGTTGCCCCCACCCATGCGATGAATAACAATTATTGAAAGGCTTTTCGCGGCTCTCCGTCGTCGGCGTCTCTCCTCCGCCATCTTCGTCTTCATCTACATACTGCCACGGCGTCCGCCGTTGCTTCGCGTGCCGCCGCCGCCGAGGCGGCGTACTCTCATCTCTGCCGCCACCCCCGTGCACCGCATCGTCATCTTCTTCAAACACACCGCCCTCCTCCTCCGAGCTCGCGCAGCCGTTGCGGCCGCTGGAAGCGGACGACGACGAAGAGAAGAGGTTGAGCCCCAGAGCGCGCTGCATCGCAGGCGGCACGAGATGCGCGAGCGATGGGCCGCCTGGCATGACGTGCAGCCCGTCGCCGGTCGCGTGCGCGGTGTTGAGCCCGGCCATGCGCGCGCGGAGGAGGTCGTCGGCGGCACCGTTGCTGCTGCTTGCCCGTCTCCTGTCTGTCGGGCCTGTGCCGCCTCCGGTTTGATCAGTGTCCGCGGGCCCGCTACTCCCTGCTGCATGCGTATCGGCATCTCCGACATCCGACCTCCTCTTCCTCCGCGTCCGTGTCCCATTGCGCGACCCCTCCGCACCACCACCCCCCTCGTCATCACCCATCCCCGTCTCCTCTCCTCTGCCATCGTCCTCACCGCCCGTAGGCACCGGCGCCGCCCGACCCGCCGCCCCTGCGCCACCCCCGCGCAGATACCCGCCCTGGCTCACCAGACACACGCCCCACACGCCCGACTCGTGCCCGCGCAGCGTGCGCACGAACAGCCCCGTGCGCGCGGAGTACACCTTGATCATCGCGCTCGCGAGCCCGACGACGACCCACCGCCGGTCGAGCGCGAGCGAGGTCACCGTGCCGCTGTCCGGGCTGATGATCGGCAGCCGGTGCGCGTTGAGCAACGTGCCGCCGCGCCGCCAGTTGGTGTCTGTGGATGCGAGTGAGGTTAAGGGAAGAAAATGGACAAGGCAGGGTACTGACGGATGATGCAGGTGTCTCTGAAAAATCGGCGATAGGAAAATTGGGGACAAGGGAGTTGTGCATTGGCAGAAATCGATGGAGATGAATGCGAAGGCGAAGGTTTGCCTTCTTCTTGTGAAGGAGCCGACCCCTCCGTGCTCGAGGCCTGCGCATACCGATGCGGCTTCTCAGACCCGAATTTACTCCGATGAAGCGCCTTCTCCTGCCGCCGCCCCCACTCCTCTTCGGCCTCCTCCAGATCGTCAAAGTCATATGCAACAGCCATCGCCTTCCATATACTCTCGTCTCTCGCAATACGCCGCCACCGCTTGCTGACCAGCGAGGCGTTCAGCAGGGTCTTCACATCGTCCACGAATAGCAGGACGTGCAGCACCAGCTCTTCGGGTAGGGGGAACGAGAATTCGCGCTTGAGGATGGGGCCGATGGTCTGCGAGATGAAAAACAACTCGTCTGGGGTGCAGGAGCGGATGATGGATAGAAGATATTCGCGGCGCAGGGCGGGGTTATTGGCGTTCATCTCGAAGGACGATAGAGGTAGTGAAGGCGCTTGAATGGCATTGTATTGCGATTGAAAGCTGAGAGGAATGTTGTTGACAGCGGGTCGGGGCGATGGCGCAGGTGTTGGAGGGGATACTATGGGCATGTAGAGTATTTGCGTCTCGGATGCGGGTGTAGATGTGGATGGAAGCGGCGGGTGGTTGGGGTTCGTGTGTCCATGGAGCTGTAGCTCGTTCGTTGGCATTGAAGGCCCAGCATCGTAGATATGATCCATCGAAGGTAACTTGAAATCTTTCAAGGAAGATTCAGTGAATTCTCTATGTCTACGCGGAAGGAGTCACCTATTGTCAGGATGAGATTTGCTGATCCGCGAATTTCAACTCACTAGTCAGGCTTACCGATGCGAATGAACCTGAAGAGTCGGATTTCCACCCAGTAGTCTCCAAACCGATCTCCCAAATAAATAGCTTTCCGTCGAAGTCGAATGGCGAAGCCTGAGGCCTAAGTGCTGAGTGCTGAACTCGGACAACAATTTACAAAGGACCCTGGTTCAAGTTACAGGATATACAACCTAAACACGATACAGAATCAGCATCGCTCGGATAGATAGGTCATTTTTCAACGTACAGGTATTTACAAAGCTCTCCCTAGAGCTATCGGGATATGGGAGGAGGCTAGGAGCCCGTCGAGCTCTCAGCTGGCCACTGCCAACGAACAAAAACGATCATGGCGGACCCAAGAACATCGCAAAATTAGAAACGTCCGCTATTGGTCCGCCACTGCGTGCCAGAACTTGATCAAATATGGGTGACAATCGTGTTAAATTTTCATTTTAACGAATCTCCAAATTCGCGAGGCGGCTTCGAGCTGGCGTAAGTTGGATAGCAAAGTTGGATTATATGTTTATCAAAATTTGCCGAGGATGCATTGGAAAAGCACAGAGCAAGATTCTGCAGCATCCCAATTCAATGAATTCATGAACCAGAAAATTCAACACCCAGCAAACGCCCAGCAAGCACCCAGGCAATATAAGTACATACATGTTAATCTAAGTAACAGGCTCTGCTGAGAATATTATAGGTCTCTTGAATAGTGGAAAAACTGCTCCGTTCATGGGCGACGTGAATCAGGTTGAGCGACGAGAGATTAGACTTGGTATCTGAGTACCGCGGTGGCTGTGTAGCGCTCACCCCGCAGACCAAACAAAATACAAAATCCTGTCTAGCGGCTTCTACTTTTAGCAACACCTTATGTCCCCTTCGGGGTGACATACGAAAAAATTGGAACGATACAGAGAAGATTAGCATGGCCCCTGCACAAGGATGACACGCTTTCCCGGAGTGGTAGATCTACGGATCTCAATATTTATTTTGCTGTTTTTACCTACTTTCTCTTTTGGACGTCATACAGCTTAACGGTATATGACTGACATTGAGAATCGAGATAATGCACTATGCTTCTGGAATCTGAACGGAGCTGAGCGCTGAACAGCCTCGTGATTCGTCATTTAGATGTTTATTTTTTTTTGCAAATCGTCCGACATGCAAATCACTGCAATGAAAAACATGCAAATATTTTAGAGTCGAGACAAAGTATCTGGCTAGACGGCGTTCGCGCCGCTGTCCAGGCTGCTGCTTCCTCTCTAAGGTCGCGTTCGAGACAGTACGGAAGTTGCCGAATTAAGAAGTGGGCCGATTTGGAATGTCGTATTTCATTGACGCGACTTTTCGACGAACTTTCACGACAAACGACTCTCCCACTCACCGTCGCTGTCCTCCTACATTATGTCTAATGTCGAGCCGCACTACGATATCGTCATCGTCGGTGCTGGCATCGCTGGCTGTGCTCTCGCGCATGGACTCTCCACTCTTCCACGATCAACGCCATTACGGATCGGCGTGGTGGAACGCTCGCTCGCGGAACCCGACCGCATTGTCGGCGAACTACTTCAGCCTGGCGGCGTGATTGCAATGAAGCGTCTGGGGATAGAGTCCTGCCTTGAGGGCATCGACGCCATTACTGTCAACGGCTATTGCGTGGTGGAGGACGGACAGTCGGTGCATATCCCGTATCCTGGCTCCTATGAAGGCCGGAGTTTCCACCATGGGAGGTTTATCATGAAGTTGAGGGAAGCGGCGCGGAAAGCGAAGGGCGTCGAGCTGATAGAGGCGACCGTAACAGAGCTCATCGAGGGGGACCGCAGCGGGACAATAGTTGGTGTCGGTTTAACGAAAAAAGGCGCGGACGGTGCTGAAGACTTAAAAGAAACCCTGTTCGCAGATTTAGTGATTGTGGCCGACGGCTGCTTTTCTAATTTCAGGACTTCCGTCATGGGCGCTTCCGCTGTGAAACCCGAAACGAAGAGTCACTTCGTTGGCGCTATCCTTGAGGACGCGCGCCTTCCAATACCCAACCATGGCACAGTTGCCCTAGTCAAAGGCTTCGGGCCTGTGCTGTTATACCAAATCTCTGAACATGATACCCGTATGCTTGTCAACGTCAAGCAACCTCTTCCCTCCGACCTCAAGGTGAGTACTTTTCTCGTATGCAATATGAATTCCTGCTTAACCTAATTATCTAGGCCCATATTCTCCAAAACGTCGTCCCCCAACTCCCTTCTGCCCTCCACCTCCCCATCCAAAAAGCACTTGACAAAGACCGTCTGCGACGCATGCCCAATTCTTTCCTCCCACCCATCGAGCAAGGTACCTCTCACTCGAAAGCGGGCGCTATCCTCATCGGCGACTCGTGGAATATGCGCCACCCTCTCACCGGCGGCGGTATGACCGTGGCTTTGAATGATGTCGTCGTTCTGCGCGACCTCCTTGGTTCGGTAGACGACTTCAAAAATTGGAAGCAGGTAAAGAAGGTGCTGCACCGTTGGCATTGGGATCGAAAACCCTTGGCGTCGACGGTTAACATTCTGAGCGTGGCTTTGTATGACCTGTTTGGTGCGGACGGTAAGTGATGGCTTTGCGCTGCGTGTTTGTTAGTCTTTGAAGCTAACTTGTATTATCACAGGTGAAGAATTACAGGTTCTGCGGACGGGGTGCTTCAAGTATTTCGAACGCGGAGGCGAATGTATCAATGGCCCCGTCTCGCTCCTCTCAGGGTGTGTTTAGCATTCTTTGATGAGTTTCTCGTACTGACTTTATATTTTAGGATTGCACCATCACCGGCTCTCCTCGCATACCATTTCTTCTCTGTCGCATTTTACTCTATCTATGTCATGTTCACGCATCCCCAACCCGTTTCACCACCGCCGTCACCTCGACTTGATGCCAACGGAAACTCTCGTAGCAATGGTGTCAAGCCTGTCTATGAGGTGCCGAGTATATTCCAATATCCTGCTCTTTTCGTGAAGAGTCTCCGTGTGGTAAGTCCACGTCTCATTTCACATTCGTTAAATTCCTTTATTCATCGTGAAAACGTGTAGTTTTATACGGCCTGCATCGTGTTCGGACCCTTGCTGTGGTCGGAGGTGCGCTGGTGGTCACCGTCCGATACGTCGTCGCGGAATCAGCTCTTCCTCCTATCTATCGTGCCTCTGCTTCTGTTCCTCGCGGCTGTGAATTATGGTATCCCGGGCCTTGGGCTGTTGGGTGTTCTATGAGCATGCGCTGGCTGGGGCTGTCAGTACTTATTATACCTACCTACCGGATGTGGAACAAGGCTTTTGGGACTCTACAATTTGACGTACCTTGGGGATATGTATCGCGATTTTGAGCATATAGAGGTACATATCTTCATACATCATCATCATGTAACTTAGTAGTAATTAGATATCTTATTCATTAATTTGCAAATGACGCAAAGGTTGTCGTTCTGTAACTGTCCACGACAGGAGATTCAAGTATACAAAATCTGATCCAATATTGAAACCCAAGGGGCGACCCGCGACATGGTGTTCGCCTCGTACAATTAGTAGATCCGTTTTGGATGCGCAACGGGATGTTCCACTCATTTGGTGGTGTATCGGCCGACTAGCTCAGCTGGTTAGAGCGTCGTGCTAATAACGCGAAGGTCTTGGGTTCGATCCCCACGTTGGCCATCAGAGCTTGAATTGCCTAATTTTTATTCTTTTTTTCTTTGAATTTGTCGTCGGCTGATATTCTCTGGAGTCTGGACAGTGGAGTGACGACTCGACGAGTCCGTCGTTAGATTGAAATTCATTGAATGTTCATAATACATAAATGTCGAAAGACTCGAGAGTTTATTTGGGCCTTGAAAATTGAAAGTTGAGGGAGGGCCCGGAGGGGTGAGGCGAGGCTGTGGCTGCCAATTAAAATTTAAAAAAATAAAGAATCAACTTGATACAACAGTATCGTTCTTCCGAAGGAAGGTGGTTTCCAAAGATTGTATTGCAGCATTGGATGCGGCAGCATCACGGAATCCCCTAGTAAAAGGCGAGGGGATTGTTTGTTTGATGCTGCCGCTGCTGCTGTAATTGGAGTAGGCAGGTGTGCAGGCGCATCAACAGAGTTTTGTATTTTGTTCAGTCGACGGGGTGAAACCCCGTGACCGCGTTCTTATCTCTCTCTCGCGCCTGGTCTCTTAGTAAGTTCAACTCTCTCTCGACTCTCTCCAAACTCTCTCCCTCAGTCCTCAACGTCGATGCCCATCTGCACGACATGCACCAACATTACTCCCTATCTCTACACCGTATACGAATCCGAATATAACCTTCGACTAGAGCAATGCGTTCGTCCCAATCACACTCAGGATATTGCAAACTGAAAACACTCATGAATATTCGCCGGACGTAGCCTAGCTGCCACGAATTTGTTGATCCTTATGTTGAACATGATTCATTAACGATACTATTGGACCTGATATTGCTCAAACTCGGGGTATATCGACATCTGCTATATAACCGAAGGACAGAGCCACGAAGACTTCAAGGAAAGAGCAAGGCAACCAGCGACGAAACGAACAAGAACCAGGATACTGCGGCTGCTCGAAATAAATCACGAAAAGAAATAGTTCGTGGTTTCTCTGTTTAATCTGCTGCGGGTGTATTGACCTGCAAACCACCTCTAGGACAGCTGGCTATTTCTCTTCCAACTTGGGACTGCGCTCATATTCACAGATGCATGTAGGTTGACTACTGGGCTCCTCGGAATTTACGCGTCTCATTCCATCCAGTCATCAGGTCGAGCTACCTAAGTAAGACTCAATTCTCTCTCGACGTACTGCTCGATCTCTGACTATGTTCTGATGTAGATAGCGATAGAGTTTCGGAAACGACTCGGTGGACCAAGCAAGCAGTCCTAGCCTTTCTGCGCGTCTTTTTTGGAACGGCTGCTGGTACGCATTTTCCTAGCCAATGTACACGCACAACTAAACCTCGAGATCAGAGACTCTTGCATTTCATGGTGGTGTCACGCTCGCCTGTTACTTCATAATGAAGTTGATGACCTTCTTCCGATCATGGTTCCCTCAAAAATCCATAACAAGATCTAATCTTCGTCAGGAATTTCGGTATGAATATACAATCATCCCTTAAGCCAGAATACTGACATGTGTTCACAGCCTCTCCATGATATCATTTAGCCTGTTCTACTCATCGATCACCAAACTCTTCCTCCTATTTCTCCTCACAATATGGCTGCCCACATCGACCCAATCAAAAGAATATATTCTTCCTGACTGGGCCAAACATCTTTCAAACCACACCAGCAGCAGCCTCGTCCTCGCAGCCTTCAAGATCCTCGATGACGAGGCAGATCGTGAATGGATTGTGCGTAACATTCTAGGAGGCATGTCTGCAGGGTTCGGGCTTCGTGGTCAGTGATGTCATGTTTTCTCATCCTGCTCACGCGTTCTCATTTCTGCGCATCTTTCATCAGTCATACTAGACATACACCCCATCTTCACCACCATCATCATTTTAGCTGGATGGGTGGCAAAGACCGCCGTCACCGCCCTTTTGAGTGGGTGGGTCGGCGGAAACGAGGGTAACCGGGAGGCTTGGCTTGCTTACAGTATTCCATAAGTGTATTCTATTGTTCATATCGCAACAGATTGCAGCCATTTTTGTTGACATTGATGACTACGAGGCGGCAAATTCTTAGATGCCCCATGCAGATTTTATCAAATCAGCACCTCTCTCTCCGAAAACATAAGCAACAAACTGTGTATGAGCAGCGGGCAACCTTGGCTGTTGAAAATTTCATTTGCATTAGCCTTATCACACAACGAAAACCCGACGAAAGCCCAACATACCACCACAGAATTATCAATCACCCTCAGCCCAACCACCCCCTTCACCCTCAAATCCGGATCCACAACACCATACCCCGCGTTCTTGGCCGACATCGCCGCCGTCCCGACAGGATGGAACAGCGTGCCCGCCGTGGCACGCACCACCGCGTCGATCGCGGCATCCGTGGTGGCGTTGCTGACGGGGCCGCGCGTGTAGTTCGCCCACGCGGGCGCGGCGACGAAGCGGTGCGCGGTGCGCACGGCTTCGCGCAGGGCTTGGATGTCGTATTCCGTGGAGAGGAAGTTGGGGTCGATGGCGGGTGCGTGGAAGGGGTCGGACGAGGTGATGGTGACCGTGCCGCCTAGTTTACGCGAACAGTCAGCCGGGTGAAATGATCAAGGATACCTTGTTAGAATACTAACGCGACGCCGGTGTCAAGAACACCACATTCACAGACAGGAAGTTGCCACTTGGCGGGAAAGGAGGGCGCGCTACTCCATTCTACAGCTCGGATAAGTTCGACAGTGCATAGTCTCAGGAAAACGTGATAGCTCACGGATATCAGCAGTTCAACATGCGGCGTATTGGGACCAGCAGCGGAATCCGGGAACGATTGTAGAATCGAAGAATTTTCCTGGAAACGGACCCATCCGATGTTATTGAAAGAACCAGTAGCGAGCACGCCGTTGCGCGTCTTTTCCCATTGATCCACAAGCGCTTGCGTGGCCGAGGCATTATTAGTGAAAGCTTCAAACGTATCCGTCGAGTCGACATTCCATTCGTTGAGCACAACCAGGTGGTCGGACAGATTCTTGCCAACAGACGGGTTATCCACGAGCGTCTTGATGCCAAACTTGGACAGCGTCTCCTTGTCGCCAATTCCAGAGTGCAAGAGGATTTGCGGAGAGTTGACAGCGCCCGCGGAGAGGATGACCTCTCGGCGCGCAGTCGCGCGTGTCAGTGGTCCATTCGACGATTTGAATTCTACGGTTTGCATGACCGGTTGACCATGGACAGTGCCCGTGCTCAAAACACGGGAGACACGCGCATGGAGGAGGACGTCGAGATTGCGCCTCTTGATGAATTGCGGTCCGAGATAAGACGTAGCAGAGCTACTTCTCGCTCCATCCTTTATGGTATATTGTGTGAATCCTGCATCGAACGAGATTAGGTTTGAGCCAATCAAAATTAAAATGCAACTCACCAACACCAATGGGCGACCCAGAATTGTAATCAAGATTGAACGGGAATTCAGGTAGCTGTTGCGTAGCCTCTACAACTCGAGCATCAATCGGTTCTTGGAATCCATACAGACTGACAGAATTGATTCCATGAAATCCGTGCACGCTGGGGTCGAATTGGCCTGTGGTATTATGATGATCAGCTGGTGGTGTGACGACTTCATTCTACCCAGGAAAAAAAATGTTAATAATGCTGGAAAACACGCCAAAAAAAGAAGAACACAAAAAGAGAAAAAACATACCCTACGGAAGAAAGGTGTCATTGCGTCCCAGCCCCATCCAGGATCCCCGGATAGCGCAGCATATCGATCGAAATCCTCTTTACTACCGCGTGTATAGGCCAAATAATCTACAAAGTTAAACACACATAAGTTGTTGTCAATCTGCTCACATAGCACAGGATATACTCACTAACAGAGCTACTCCCGCCTATTACGAACCCTCTCGGATACGGAATAGCGCGATTATCCAAATTCGTTTGAGGAACTGTAGTATAATTCCAATCGACGCTGGTTCGTGGCGTTGCACGCGTGTCGAAAAACGGAATGCTGATATTCAGAATGCCATCGTTTCTAAAAAGTGCAGTATGTCTCGTGGGCTTGCATACGATATCAACGAAATGAAGGAAAGCTTACGATATACCAGCTTCTAATACCAGGACAGAGATACTTGGGTTTTCAGTGAGACGGTTTGCCACTACATTTCCGGCTGTACCACCTGATAGTAATCGACAGTCAATGCATTGCTTAGACGGTCAAAAACGACAGAAACGGACCTCCAACGACAATGAAGTCGTACTCTAGACCCGGCAAATCCTTGACGTCCGAGAAGAAAGCGGCCAACGAAGCCTGGATGTGCAGTCCAGCAGAGAAGATGAGGAAACGAGACCACATCTGAGTCGCACCTTTTGTCAGCACGGAGGATATCGTTTTATACAATCCCCAAGTCAGGATCTATTTTAGGCACAAGAAAAGGAGGAAAGATAATCTTAGGATTGATGTTACAACGGATGCAATGGATTATGGCAGATACGGTTTGATGATAGTCACCGGCATGTGGTCTGCGCGAGATTCAAGGTGGATTAGGCTGGCGCCCAGAGCGTCATCGCCGACTCCCCGAGTGTCCCAACAGCCAACCTACATAGTTTTTTGTCAGCAGGTTTGATAGGCCTCCAGATCCCACTTGCCAAAGTACCACATAATTGTAACAAATATAACACGAGTCCTATCTGCTATGCCCGAGGAGTTTTTCATACAACCCTGAGACGACGATTCCATCTTCTTGAAGGGCTGTTGAAGGGTGTCAGGAAAAGGAAGCTTCAGGAGAAGGGTGCGGACCTACTCGAAACTAAATTTACACCAGCTTCATCGATGTAAACGCTCGAACCGTAGCAAGACGGCGAGGAACGGCGAGGGAGGAGCAAGGAAGAGCATTTTTGTGGAGTTACGATCAGGAACTATTGTTGTCGATTATAGGCCGTCGGGTGTGCGTATAGTAAGGAGCAAGGGAAGAGCAGTTCAAAGCGCTGTAAAGGGCCACACTATGTTGAGTGTGAGAAATCAAAATGGATGAATAGCCATTGCTGATGATTTGTTAAGAATGCGGGTTTATCTGAGAGTCGGGAGAGCTGACATGTAGAACTAAGAGGCACAATGTACTCAACTTCTTTAGTATACTAGAAAGCGGTGTTTTGTGTAGCGCGACCACGAGTCTCGCGTGTATATGTGCTCAAAGGCAAGGATCCTTATGAGATTGTGGTCTCGATATAGGGCATAAGCGCCACGAGCTATTAGCAGGCCGAATGAATATTATCATGGAATTGCCGGTAGGTATCTTTAAATTTTTGTCCTAGATAACCGAAAAGCGTCTTCAATATAATTGAAACGAGTAACGAGACAGCTCGGTAAGTTTCAACAAACCTAATATTATCCAACATTCACGCATCCACCCACTTCCACACACTTCATGACCGCCGAGGCAGCTCCAGATGCTCCGGACCGAAGCTATCAGGCAGCAGCTCCCCTAGCGTCGTTTCCTTAACTCCCCCTTCCGTGTACCCAGGCATCGCCTGCTCGCCCTGCTCCAGTTTCTGCGGGTAGTTGCCTGGGACGAGCAGAATCGGCATATCGAGTGCGCAGAACTCGCGAATTACCTGGCGACAGATGCCACAAGGCGAGATGGCGGAGTCGACATTTCTGTTGGAAAAGGAGAGGGGTTCTAAGCATGAGTGTCATGCGAATAGGAAACGACAAATGGCCCGAGGAGGATGAATAGACGAGAAGAGAGTTATCGGACTGACGTTACCACTGCAAGTCCAATGAAAGACCGGATGCCCTCGCTCTGCAGACAGAGAACCGTTCATTTGAGAATCGTGATCTCTCTGGGATCATACGGCGCTCACAGCAGCTTTGACAATTGCGGTACGCTCGGCACATATCGTCCCACCTGAGATGATCACCATAATTAGAGCCAATTATAATTTTAATGTATAACTTCAAAGTATAACTTCAAAGATACACTTAATCTGTGAGACCAGCACATACCATAAGACGCATTCTCGAT